>APFE030965774.1:0-11779 GCA_000404065.3 Pinus taeda | reverse complement strand
CTTATAACTAGTATTCCATAGTTTTTGATAATATATGTGAATGGGTGTGGGGTCTTGCGACGTCCACCTCCATCCCAGCACAGGAAACTCAGAATTAAAACACAACACATCCATTACATATGCACTGTAATAAAATGGCGGAATAACCCTCTCTGTGACACGATAGTCAGACCTGAAATCGAGGATGGCTTTGGCTAACTTGTCGGATAATATAACTACCCAGTCCATAATTTCTCCACTACATGCTACCTCCATTAGGGGAACCATTTCTATGGTAAAATTGGCAGAGTCATGCAATCCCCATAGCCTACACATCATAATTACAGCGTAACAGTAAGGAGAACACAAGGAGTCAATTGAGTACTTACCCGAGGTTTCATGCTTGTGTTTTGCTGGATTCTGTCTCCAGCCTCGAATTGGTTCAGACTCGGTCTCGTTCTCTTCTCGAAATTTCTCCAGGAATGCAGCATTATATTTCTTCTCTTCTACCGGTAAGTGATACATTAGCCTTAGATCTTCGGCTTGAAAAGAGCCGAAAATCCTCCCGTCTGCAGTGTTAAACAATCTGTTGATAATTGGGAGCTCTTGGATTGCCCACCTTACCACATCCGTGTAAGGAAGAATTTGCTCCCGAGCCGCTATTCTGTGTAGAAAGGAGTTGGCCAAGTCTTTTAAATTGGCATCAGATTTGCTGGTATTATCACATGAAATTTCTATTCCGATCACCTTTGGCCCTTCTACTTCAATTAAATTATAAGTCCCTTACCAAGTGGTCCTGGTAAGTCCTAAGCATGTTGTATCTGATATAAGCCATTTGTTCTTTCCACTCGGATCAACGACAGCTTGCCCTGCGGCTGGTGGAGTAGTAGGCATTGTAGTCTTCTTGGATTTCTTTCCCATTCCACTTTCTTCTGTTTCTATGGAAGAATTCGGCACAGAGTGAAAGATAGGCGTAACACAGGCAACAATAACATGAATTGAACAGAATGAAATATATATATATCTAGGTGCATTCATAGTGATCAATCGACTTAAGGCGGCCTTAGGATCAAATCCGTGGATAGATCTCAAGCCTGTTATTCTCAATAAATGGTCGTTACGGCCTGTCAATCTCATTAATTCCAGTTTCTTCGATTAATGGCCGAATGATTTATTTGAAGCATGCTTTGGGTGATTTGGCGGTTTGAACGCGGATGAGCGGCTTTCCAAAGGATATGGCCTTAATTATGAATAAATCATATTAAACTGCCTTTATGACTGTTACTTTGAAAACTGCGCTTTTTTACCCTTTACGCAATCGGGCATTGGGGAAATGCTAAGTTATCGCATTGGTTTTGTTTGGAATCCCCGATCGCCGATAGCGATATCGCATCGCGTCGGGCATAGCTGGTAGGGCCGCTTAGGATGAGGGCATGGTAAGCCGCCGATCGTCGATAGCGATATCGCATCGCATCGGGCGAGGGGGAGCTTCTTTGCATTTAAGTATGATTGCCGATTGGCGATTGGCGATTGTCGATATCGCATTGCATTGGAGCAAGGATTATTACTTATGTTACTTTATGCTTTTGGCGATATCCGATAGCGATTTTCGCATTGGCAAAAACCAAGATGTCCCTTAAGTTGTGCTTTCTTTGTCATTGCGATATGCGATCTTGCGATCGATTTATCGCAATGATAAAGATAAATCGCTTTATATTGGGATTTTTGATTGGTTTTATTAAAAAGGCCTTTTAATAATGTTTCTTTTATTCGAACCTTGTTTTAAATAGAACTTTAAATTGATACCAATTTACAACAAAAATCAAAAGGGACCCATTTCATGTTATAATTTTGGAAATTTAATGATATGAAATGGGGGGTTGTTGTATGGCACAACAGGCTCCAAACGTTTGTCCCAACCTACAGGCTCCAGGGACTAGTAACTCAACCCACAACCTCCAGGGAATCGCAAGTTGTTACAAGGCTCTAGCCCAAAGCCTCCAAGGATCCAGAGAACCAATCCCCAACATGTACACATACACACAGTGTACATCACAACATATACACCCACACATGGTATCTAACATAACACATACACCTACACACGGTGTATCACACAACACATACACGTACGAACAGTACAAGACAACAAATACACATGTCATGACACAACAACTACACAATACACATGACACATTACCACATATACACAACAAAACATGCACAACATGCACACAACACAAAATGTACACAATGTACACAACACAACATGTACACAACAACAATACCGCACATCCTGAGACCACACTATCTCTACTAGGAAACCTTGCCTCTAGTGTCTTTCCCATGCTTACTACGTGCATCCATAACCCAAGCCTGAGGTTTGTGGCTTTTTCCACTATCCATGCTTGTCCAACATGCTGCAAACACATTACTTTCATTCTGTTGATGTATCCTCAACATTGCTTTCCATAACATAAACATAGGCATAGTTATAAGCACATAATATCAAATCATACCCACATGAAAGTAACCACATAGATATTCCATGGCTACTCTACCCACTTAAATCCTCATAAAACCAGGAACCTTTCCATGCCATTCACCTGCATAAAGCAATCATTCTACCACAAGAATGATCCCTGACAATGATGTCAGACAATGGCATACATACATACATAGATGCATACATACATACATATAAACATCGACATACTCATAATCACAACATAATTACTAGTGTTCGTAAGGTCAAGGTTTAGAGAACTCCCTTTATCCATGGACAACATGCACAACATTGAGAACAAAAATTCCCAACATAGCCAAATCATTTGATATCTCAAGCCCATTTAATTTACCATTCATGTTACCTTTCTCATGACTATCCTACCATTTTCCATTTACCCCTAATGGACCCAGCCAACCCAACTAATTGTCATATTCTTGTCTTCAGTTTCCCTTTATTCATACACTGAGCTTCATATGGGTCTTACATTAGCTATTGAATTTCATTCAACTCTCCCCGAGCTCCATTAAATTTCCTCTTTCCCAATCAATTTGGAAGACCGTCAAAACATAAAGGGAAAGAACAATAAATAAATATAAATAAAAGAATTAAAACCAAGGAATAATACAACACCCCAAATAAATTTGCATGGCCATGCACTAGTCATAATCAAAGCCATAAATCAAGTGCAAACAAATCACAAAATACCAAAGGCATAAATCTTTCAATAGACACCATGACTCAATCCACAAGGCTTCTAGATTCTTCCAAGGAAAGCTCAACCTAAGCCTTCTTCAAGCTTTCATGGCAGTCACTCTTGCCATGTAATTCCCTGCATCATACTACCATAAACATACAATTGTCATTGCATAAACAAATATAACAATATACCAGTTACCTTACCTTGTTGTACCAAGCAAGCTACCTTGTAATTGAACACATGTGCATACCATTGCTCAAGGAACTCCAATTCCCTTGATGAGTCCAACCATAACTAAAAAATAGATGTTATGTCTTCATTTGATCAACCATCTACCATGTATCTTCCTTGTCCCAAAGTGCTTTCATACACTTTAACTTTCTCTATTTCTCAGTTCCAGAGAATGAGATTATTCTACTACAAAATGCATTGAGGTTTTTCCTAAAACTCTCCCCATGGTTCCACTTCAACCTTAATACCTCATGAACTACCTACTTATTATCAACTGCTGCACAAATATGGGGAATGCCCTGACCTACATCCCCAACTGTTTGCACCTAATGTGCTTTATAGATCTAAGGTCTACCACACATCCACTGCACAACTCTGATACAAAGGGAAATCCTTCTTGTGATGATCTCTTCCACAGGTTCAAAAACACAGGTTCTCTTCCATTGCCTTTATTCTGCTACCCCGTAGAGTGAGACCCATGTCCCCTCTTAGCTACATTGAACTTCTTGTAAGGTGCCACATTTTCCTTGTCACCTACACCCTTCCAGTCATGCTTGAACTCAAGCTTGTGCTTTGATGACTCGTAACATTTCTTCAACTGTCTGATGGCTTTCTCTAATGACTTAGGCTCATCCAAATTGATCTGATCTTTGAATGATAATGGTGGGTTGCTGATGAACCTTTAGATCTTGTTTTCTCATCCTAAGATAAGGAACATACCTCAACAGCTCCAAAAACTTGGTCGTATCCTCTTTATATGTCATAGAACCAATCTTCAAATCATATAATTCCTTGGCCTTTCTGTCATAATATCTCTTCAATAAGTATTTCTTCTCGAATAATCTTTTAAACTCATGCCAACTCAACTCTTCTATCTAGATGCCTCTGACACGTTTCACATCTTCTCTCTAGATATTTTAATTTCCCTTAAGATTGAAGATCTCTATCTTAGCTTTCATATTCTCTGAGTAGTCATGAAATTCAAAGAAATTATTCATCCCAAGTATCCATGCTTCTACATCTTTTGGTTTCTTCACATCCCCATCAAAAGTAGGAGGCTTGGATTTCTTGAACTCCTCTAGAAATTACTGCTTCTCACTTCTCTTATAAGGATGTTGGTAGTAGTGACGATGATGTCTCTTAAAACCCGAACTAGAATAAAATCCATGAGTGTTAGCCCATTTTTCAGGTGTATCCAAAGATCTGCCACCTCTGACAATATCATCTCTGTCCAGCCTGTATCTTGATTTAGACCTTCTACCATATGCCTCATGTGTCCTTTCCTTCTATCCATGATTGATCGTAAACTATGCTTCTACAAATATGAAAGACTCTAAAGGATCACTACATTAACCTCTGCTTTCTTTTCCTCAGATTTGGAAATTCTTTCTTGTACCTTGATCAACCTGTTATTATCTTCCTTACAACTTCTGATTTCTACCTTCAAACTTCTCATTGTACTTTCTAAATCAGGAGAATGCCCCTCTTCATGTTGATCAACTAATCCCATCCTACTAATGTCTCTTCAAGAATGCACAAAGAGTCATGTGAATTGTACTCAAATATTCTTCTCTTCATCTTTGGTCTTCTATTGTCTTGCAACATGCCATGTTAGATAAACCGAATAGAAGACATAATAAATACATTACCTCAATGTATCTCAGGGGAAGTTATCACATTTGCATAAACTAGTCCAGATTAGCATGATAGATAATAATATTGAGAAATTAACTGCAATGACAATATTCACCATGCATTTTCCCGCAATGCATATAACAACAAGTTAAATATCATGCGTCACTAACCGATGCATGTGAATATGATTGTACTAATAAACTAGAATCGATCATGGATGTAACCATAAAAGAAAAAAATGGTAGGCATGTGTATAACCGCGATACATATAACAACTATTAACCATTATTCTTGCATGACAAAAATATGAAAATGTATGACAATCTACTTTTACCCTAAGGGTTAGTGCTACAAACTCACTCTCTTACCAATCTATAACACCTCCTCCCACATTTACCCACTTTTACAAGCTCACCAGGGTCAACATGAGATGAGTGTCACTATGATATGACTTGGCCTCCAATATCTAGTTATGGAAGTAGGGTTGACAAACCAACAACAAATTGACAACCCACAGGGACTACAAACCACTAAGGACCTTGCAAGTCACCCCAAGTGATCAATCCCTGACTTGGAACTCTTTTTCATTTACCTAACTCCATAACCGCACCTTTGACACATTGTTCATGTAGTGATGAGGCTATAACCACACCCATAAGCCTACCTCCATGTGGTTATGGCCTAAAATCCCTAGTTATGTGCCAGCAGTTTTGAGATCTAGGCCACTTTTTTAGGATAAAATCGAGACCACTGCCCATAACTACCTATAACCTTCTAGAATCATGATTAACATGACAAAAATACCAAACATTCAAACTTGAACAAGATATTGACTAGGTCATGCCTAGTACACAACAAACATTTCATCAAACATATGGAAAACATGAAATCTATAGGTTGTGAATGCATATATGATCATAAAATTCTCAATTTCATACGAGAATCACTATTAAGGCTCCAAGCCCTCTCTAACTAGATGCAACAACACTTTTTAGACCATGCATTCATCACCCATCTAATAACTTAACAAATCATGAATAAGAGCCATAACTAGAGCACATCATACAACTAGGTATATAACCAACATATAACCAGAATAGAGATCATAACAAATTAACCATAATGTCAACATGACAACTAGTACAAGTGATCATAGATCATAATAGGAAAATAGTTCATATTAACATATGAAAATCAAAACCATGTCAGGGACATCCACATACCACCTAACCATAGATTGGGCTAAACCAAATCTCTCTTTCAGCCAATCACTCCCACACCATATTCCAAGCATGAATTGTAGAAATTACATTGTATATTTGCGACTGCTGATGAGGTTTTAATAAAAATCAAAAGACACAAACCTAATCTACTACTCTGCGAAAATTAATTCACAATCTAGAATGAAAATTTTAGACATGCAATAAGAAGTAACACACATGCAACAAGAACTTTTCCTAGGGAAAGAAAACTACTAAAAACCCCAGCGCCTGCTTGCATTAAATCAAAATAATAGTGATGTGTTACAATTTCTTTGCTCAACTAAATACACCCTATAAGTGCATAACCTATTTCTTTGCTCACTGAAATGCTCTGACCTAGACTTAATCAAAATTTTCCTCTTCTTGAGCTCCTATTTTCTTGCGTTGTTCCTTGAAAAATTAGGACCTTGTTATTTAGGAAATTCCTCGAATTGATTGCACAATTACTTTAGGTTGATCCTTTGACTACATGCAACACTTGTACACACAAGATTAGTCTACAAATGATGTTACACTACCTTGGAATCCCCACCTCAACTTGGTAACTCAAATTATTTGCATACACTAGTTATTTTGGGTTGATTTATTAGCTAACTAAATGATCCTTGAGTTTGATTGATGTCCCACTACTTAACTAACCTTCCACTAGTTCCTCCAAAAGTTCGAAATAATTTAATTGAAAACAACCTAATATAACTAACTTTGATTGCTACAAATTAGAAATCACACATGATGAATTGAAATCCAACTCTTCCTACTCAAATTTACTGAGTAAACTGGGTGGCACAAGCCATGTCACACATCTTAACATAATCCTAGTTGTCCAATGATGTGGAAACTTGAATTTTCATAATTTAATCAAGGAAAAACAAATTGAGAATTTCTTGTTGTATTTTTCAACACTCCCTCTCAATAAGAAAAGAAATATCAACCACCCGTATCCCGCACCCATGGAACTCAAACTTTCCTCTTGACAAGGTCTATGTCAAAATGTGAGCATCTTGTTCATATGTTAGAATGTATTGCAACAACATTAGCTGCATCTTCACATAATTCTGTAAATGGTGATACATGATATCTATATGCTTGGATCGATTATAAAAAATAGGATTCTCAGAGAGCTTGATGCAACACTGATTATCACAGTATATCACAGTTGAATCCATCATCTGACCAAACAATCCAACAAGTATCTTTCTCATCCAGATTGCCTCACATGTTACTTGACTTGAAGCCATGTATTTTTCTTTCACTGAGCTAAGCACCATAGATCCTTGCTTCCTGCTATACCAAGAAACTGCTATGTACCCAACATTGAAAATTCCATCTGATATACTCTTTCGGTCTCATGGACTCCTTTCCCAATCTACATATGTCCAACTACACATCTTCACTCCCTCTATCCATTTGTACCATAGTCCAAATTGGGTAGTGTCTCTGAGGTACTGTAGAACATGCTTAACTACCCTCCAAAATAATTTGGTTGGCCTAACCATAGCTTGGCTCAGCTAGTTGACTACATAGCACATATCCAGTCATGTGTTCATAAGATACAACAGTGAACCCACTAGCTGCGGATAAATGGTGACATCCACTTCTTCACCTAAAGTGGCATCCTCCTTCCTCCAGTTCGTCGCCAAAGGTGTCTCCATGGGTTTGCAACTATCCATGCAGAACCTCTATAGTATCTCATTTGCATACTTTCCTTAACATAAAAACATTTCCCCATCACCTTGCTATACTTACAACTTGAGGAAGTAGTGCATGAGACCCATGTCCATTTCAAACTCCCTTGAGAGGTCCTCCTTGCAATATCTAATCAATTATTCATCACCAATTAAAATCAATTCATCAACATATAAGACAATAATCAACAATTTACCTTTTACCATAATATGATAGAGGTTTGCATCCTCTTCACTTTTGGTGAAGCCCAAACCGATGAGATAGCTATTGATCCTAGTGTACCAAGCAAAGGGTGCTTTCTTGAGACTATACAACGGTCACCAAAGTATGTACACATGAGACTCTTGATCAAAAGTCTAAAATCCTTCTGGTTGCTCGATGTGCACCTTCTCCTCAATAAATCCATTGAGAAATATTGCTTTTATATCCAGCTGGTGGATCTTCCACCCCATTTGCACAACCGAAGCAATAATCGATATAGTGGATGAGTACCTTGCTACAAGAGAAAATGTATCCTCATAGTAAATCCCTTCAACTTGAGAGTATCCCTTGGCCACAAATCTAGCCTTATATTTCTATATTCTTCCATATGTTGCATACTTTACTTTGAACATCCATCTTGAAACCACAACTAATTTATCTGTTGGTCTTGGGACCACTTCCCAAACATTATTCTTTACAATGATTCATATTCCTCCACCACTACATCAACCCATACAGGTTTCTCTACCGCTTCCTCGAAAGAGGATGGCTCAATCTCTACAAGCTCTATCATTAGAGCCATGTATCTCATGTATCGATCTGGTGACCTTCTCTGCCTATAGTGATTTGAAGGAGCACCCACATTCTCCCTTGCATCGTGCACAAGTATTTGAGCTTCGCTGGTTCATTTTCTCCCTTCTCTGGATGGTTCTTCTTGAGTGGCTATCTCCACTATCTTCTCCTCAATTTGTGGTTGCCCATAACTTCTTGAGGTTCCTCATTTGGAGCTAAAATATACTCTTCTGATGGGATCTGAATCTCCCTCTCAAGAGAGCACTACATGGTTTTCTCCTCATCAAATTTTACATCCATTTGCACAGCTGTAATTTTGATGGATAACAAGTACACACGGTAGTTGTGGGGAGTTTCTATGTAACCCACAAATACCCCCAATTATGTTGTCACCTCTAGGTTCTTCCTTTATTATTTAGAGACATGGAAGTAAAAAGAGGCTCCAAAAATCCTGAAGTGTGATAGATCCTCCTTTCTCCCCAAGAAAGCCTCCTCCAGTGTAATCACACCTAGAATTTGATGATGACTCTAGTTCTGCAAATATATTATTGTGTTGCATGCCTTGACTAAAAAGTGCAAAGGTAGACCTTGGTCATGCAACACCTCCCTCGCTTCTCCCACAATACTACGATTCTTTCTCTCAGCCACCCCATTCTACTGTGGGTTGTGGGTTGTTGTAAACTCTCATCGAATTCCTTATTTTGCACAAAAATGTCCAAATTCATTCAACACGTACTCACCTCCATTATCATTCCTGAGAGCCTTGACCTTCTGTTCAATTTCTTTCTTAACCAATGCCTTGAATTCTATGAACTTGGAGAATGTCTCATCTTTCTTCTACGTGAAGAGGATCCAACACTTTCATGAGAAACTATCAATAAAAATGAAAAAATATTTGTGCCTGGCAATGGAACCTATCAAGAAAGGTCCATAGACATCGGAGTGTATCCTTTTCAAGTACCTCATGCGCTTTATTGTTAGAATCATGGAATGTGGATTTTATGTACTTCCCAAAGTATGTTCCTTTGAATACATCCTATTGCCCAAGTGCTCCTTTGGGGAGGCCCATGGTTATTTGTTCATGATATTTAGGTTGCCATGATGTAAATGGCCAAGTCTTTTGTGCCAAATTTCATCGACATTGTGACTCTTCACCTTATTTTACTTTGTGCTTAATGCAACACAACCTTCCACATATAGTGTATATAGGTTGTTCACACGAACTATGATATTATTCACTTGTCTCATGGCTATGTGTATCAAGAATTATTTTCCTTTTCTAAAGATCACATCATAACCACATTCTTCCAAAACTGTAACAAAGATGATATTTTTCTTTAGGCCTGGAATGAACATGACATCCTTGAGCTTGAGGGGGGAGCCCAACTCCCTCTGAAAGATGATTGTACCAATCCCATTAATGTTATACCTTCTTTCATCCCCCATCTCAATGTGCATCTGCAAATCATTTTCTTCCAGGTCACTAAAAGTCTCCACACCTTGTCATGTGGAACGATGCACCTGAGTCCAAGTACCATACGCTCCCCATTGTTGTACTGGCCATGCATGTAATGAGGGTAAAGTCAAGCTCAAATTGTGAAGCCAAGGCTTCACATACTACTCCTCTGGAGGTATTCTTTCTTTCCTTGTTATGTGGACAATTCATGGCATAGTGATCGAATTCATGAAAATGGAAGCATTTAAAATTGGACAAATATTTCTTCTTTCTCGCTTGAATGGCTTCTAGTTTGGATTGATATTTCTTCCCTTTTCCCTTCTTTTCCTTTCCATCCAAAGAAAATATTTTTTCATCCTCACCCTTGGATGAAGTACCATCTTTAGTGTTCTACCTTATTTCCTCCTATACCAAATCAAACCATAAGCATTCCCAATTGAGCAGTTTCTACCTCCCATTCATCGAATCTTAATAACTATGCCAACTCTTGGGAAGGCCCATAAGGGATAGGCTTACCAAGTATTCTTCAAGGAAAATAACACTGAACCTGTTAATTTCATCATAACATTATTTCGAATTGCTTAGATCCTATGGAATTGTGTCATTCTTCTACATCTTGATACTTCGAAGTTTATCCTTGAGCGTCGACTTCCTGTGGTCATTATTATTCTTGAACAATTCTATCGTTTCTTTGCACACTGCGAATGTAGTTTATTTTCTGAAAAATATTTGAAACAATTTGCTTTTGTACTCCCTCCAAGATTATTCTCCTTTCCCCGGCTACATATTTGTTCCACTAAGAAAGGTTTTGGGCATCAGATGCTTGTGGTTTTGCAACATCTGACTTGATGTATTCTAGCAATCCATTTTCATCCAATACCACCTCCATGCGATATTTCCATGAAAAAAATTAGAGGTGCCTTCCAAGGCATACTCTAGCCTTAGCCCATTGAACGCCATCTTCTTAACTTGAAGAAATTCTATTGCACTTTGCACTGAGCTCCAAATTCGAACTTCCTGAGAAACAAATTTGAAATTCTTGATCTAATGTGAATCCTTCTTTGATACCATGTAGAAATTAAATTGTATATTTGTGAATTCTCATGAATTTTTAATGAAAATTACAAGACACAAGCCTACATAACTGATCTACGGACATTAATTCACAATCTAGAATAAAAAATTTAGACATTTAATAAGAAATAACACATATGCAACAAGTATTTTTCTCGAGGAAAGGAAAATGCTAAAAACCCCAATGTCTGCTTACATTAAATCAGAATAATAGAGATGTATTACAATTTATTTGCTCAACTGAGCACACCCTGCAAGTGCATAACCTATATCTCTTCTCACTGAAAGGCTCTGACCAAGATTTATTCAAAATTTTCCTCTACTTGAGCTCCTATTCCCTTGCGCTATTCCTTGATAAATTAGGCTCCTATTATTTAGTAAATTCCACAATCTTTTTACACAATTCCTTTAGGTTGATCCTCTAACTACATGCAACACTTCTACACTCAATACTAATATACAACTGATGTTACACT
>APFE030965773.1:232934-243771 GCA_000404065.3 Pinus taeda | reverse complement strand
AACATAGGGTCCAAAACCAAAATTTTCCGAGGCGCTGCCCCAGACCCCATAAAGTGGGGTTACGGGTACCCCTCAAACCCCCTATTAACTATGTGGAAAGAATATAACACAACCCAACATCCTTTAGTGAGAAGGTTCCTCTTGTAGACTTTCCCCATCTAAGAATGTCCAGCCCCTATCTTTCTTTTATTTTCCTTGATTCCAGTTCCTTTATGTATGTTCTTCGTTGCTCCTGATCCATATTCTCATTCCATTCTTTAGGGTTTCTCCATTTTCGCCAAATTCCATCCGTCTCCCCTTCTATCTAATAATCCCTTACAAGTTCCCATCCCTCTCTGACGGCCTCATCATGTATACCCTGAAGACTATGTATACTGGCTAATTTGTTTCTTTGCTGCCATCCCTCTTCCCAAAATCTAGTTGTTCCTCCTCTTCTTATTTCCCAGAAGGCGTGGTCGTTTACTATATGTCTGTTCTGACTAGCCAATTCCCAAATGGCGGATCCTCTAGGGGTTTCTTCTAGTCTCAAGATACGCTCAGCAGTTGTGGGCATATTATATTTTCTAGTCTAGTCTCTCTTCCATAAATCGCTTCCTCCTCTCATCCACCTCCACCACAGCTTCGCCCCTAACACCTTGTTCAGGATTTTCGGGTCCCTAAGCCCCAAACCTCCTTCTTCCTTTCTCTTTTTAAAGTTTTTCCAAGAAACCAGAGCCCATTTTCATTGTTGTTTCGGGCCACTCCAGATAAATTTGCCATAAGATTTCCTTCATTTTGTTGCATACTCCTCTGGGAGTAGCCATGATAGAAAGAGGATAAATTGGAATCGCTTGAAGAACTGATTTCAAAAGAATCAACCTCCCAGCTATGTTTAGTGCCTTGAAAGACCAAATTTCCAATCTGTTCTTAATCTTCTCAATGACTTGCTGCCAATTCACCATTCTTGTAGGGTTTATGTCTAGTTGATTCCCCAAATATTTTGTACGAAGCTCCCCCTACTTGAATCCTAACATCCTTATTAAATGAGCTTTAGTTGTGTCCGCAGTGTTGAAGATGAAGGTGCAAGATTTTTCTTTGTTTATTTCCATACCTGATGCCTCCACAAATAAGTCCAGGATTCTTTTTATCCCCCTAACTTCCTTTATTGAGACTTCTCCGAAGAGCATAATGTCCTCCACAAACTGTTGATGGGTAATGGGTAAGTTATCATCCCATAACCTTAGTCCTTTAATTTTTTTTCTCTTAGGGCTTTTTTGAAGTACCGTCCCAAGTCCTCTACAGCCATTATAAATATAAAGGGACATATAGGGTCCCTCTGTCGAATTCCTTTTGTGGCTTTAAACGTAGAAGAGGGCGCCTCATTTAACAAGATGGAGAAAAAGGGTGTTGATATCATATCCTGCACCCATTCAATCCATCTCCTACTAAATCCGAAGGCTGTAAGGATTACTTTGAGATAGTTCCAGTTTAAGTGATCATACGCCTTTGACAAATCCAGCTTAATCATCATACCTGTCTGGTTTCTCTATTTTAGAGAATGAATTGTCTCCTGAGTTACTACAAGTCCATCAAGGATTTGTCTACCCTCCACAAAACTGGTTTGTTCAGGCGATATTATGCTGGGGAGCATGGGCTTTAATCTTTTATCTATCAGAGTAGCAATTATTTTATAAATGACATTACATAGTGCAATTGGTCGGAAACCATGGGCAGTTTCTGAGTTAGAATTTTTAGGAATCAAAGTAAGAAAAATAGAATTGAGACCTGGCCATACCTTTTGTTTCATGTGCGATTCCTCTACTACCTCCAGGATTTCTTTGCCAAGGAAGTGCCATCCTGCTTGATGAAACTCCACTGTAAATCCGTCCGGACCTGGCGCTTTGTTTTTCTTCATGCTCCTTACAATTTCCTCCACTTCCTCTAAAGTGGCTGCCCTCATTACTGCCATGTTTTGTTCTTCTGTTATTAGTCTGGGATTCTCCTTACCTATGAGATCTATGGCCACTTCCATGTCTACCATTGGTTCAGTTAAGATTTCCCTGTGATGCTCCACCAAGGTCTGCTCTATTCCTACATGATCTATTATCCTCTCTCCTTCGTCATTTTTGATAGACAAGATCCTGTTTCTTTGCCTGTGTTGAATCATATCTTGGTGAAAGAAGTTTGTATTTCTTTCCCATTCATGTAACCAATTAATCCTGGATTTTTGTCTCCAGAGGATTTCCTCCTGTTTTCTCCACTCCTCTAGTTGGCTTAGAATAATTCCTTCTTTTCTACTTCTTTCCTCATTTCTTCCTTCTTCGATGGTTTGCTATTGAATCTCTTCCATTTCTTTTTCTAGTTTTTGTTTTTCCTTCATTGTGTTTCCAAAATCTTCCTTGTTCCATATTCTTATGTTCCTTTTAAGTTCTTTAAGTTTTAATTGAAAGTTATGCATCTTACCCTTTCCTTTTTGTGTGCTCTGATTCCACCATTCCTCAATCTTTGGTAAGAACTCTGAATTCCTGAGCCAGAACGCTTCAAATCTGAAAGGCTTTTTGTGGGAGTTCGTTTTAATGTCAATTTCCAACATGATCGGCCAGTGATCAAAACCCATAGCCGGCATTATCTTAACTTCCACATAAACATCTTGGTTCAGCACATGCTCTGCTACAAGGAATCGATCTAGTTTAGAGGCTATTTGATTTTCCCCCCTCTTCTATTATTCCATGTATGAATGCGATTTATTGTTGGGATGTCAACCAACCTTTGTTCTGTAATCATCTCATCAAACTCTTCCATATATTGGTCCGCTCTCCTTATACCTCCCCTTTTCTCCTCTATTGTTCTTATCATATTAAAATCGGCCCCTACTATACATGGAGTTCCAGGAAAGATCCTTCTTATGGACTGCAAGCTACTAAGGAAGTTTCTTCGATCTCTTGGAATGTGCAGTCCATAGACCCCAGAGATGAGGATCCACTCCTTTGACCCTATCAGTCTGAATAATCCTGTTAGGATTCTAGGCATGCTTATCCAATTTTCAAACATTACTTCTTCAGGGTTCCAGAGAATAGCCAAGCCCCCTGCTGTGCCATTTGCATCCTAACCCATCAACTCATATTGAATTTTATGCTTCTTAATCATCCCTTCAAATTGCTGGGAGCTGATTTTCATTTCTAGAATTATCATAATGCTTGGCTTATCTTTCTTTAATTTGTCCTTCAAATGCCTCTGCTTGCCTTTGCTATTAAGGCCTCTTATGTTCCAACTTGTGACTATCATCTTATAACTTTTTGGATGGTTGATGGAATACCTCTGAGAGAGGTATAACCCTGCCTGAATTAACCAAAATCTCTCCCACTGCTTGTATGGTCTCATTCATTGTCTGTCTACCACGTTTCCTTCCCCCTTTGCCAGTGTTGTCCAATCCCAGACTTTGGAGTCCCTTATTTCCTATCTGTTATGTCTGACTTTCTGAAGTGATTCCTTTCTTCTCCTTATATTTCTGAAAGGTTTCTTTATAGAATTGCTTTTGATTTTCTGGGATGAACCTTTTATCCGGGTTTTTCTAGTCTTGAAGCAGTCTTTTCATAATTCTTTCCTCCTCATTCCCGTTATCCTTTTGTGCTTCAACCTCCCCCTGGGTTTGTTCAGTTGTCATTTCCATACTGTCCTCCGTTTCTTCCCCCCCCTTACTATTCTGGACTAGGTTCTTAGTAATTTCCATAGGCTCCTCCGTGGTTTCTTCTTTCCCCGCTTCGTCCTCTTCCTCCTGTAAAACTTGAAATTTATTGTTACATTTTGTTGATACTAGTTTTACAGATTGTTACTGTCTTTCTATATCCTTTCCTGACCTTTTCTTACGGTGGAATTCCTGGAAGCTGGTTTCTTTTTCATTCCTTTCTTCTGTCTCCTTTTTCTCCTCTTCCTTCTTTCTTGTGGTTTCCTCTTCTTTATTTAGTGGGCATTGTTTGAATAGGTGCCCATATTCATGGCATCTCCTGCATCTGAAGGGTATGTGTTCGTAGTCCAATGGCTATTACCAGAGTTCATCATGATACTCCAGCTCTATGTATTCTAGCAATGGCTCAGCTATATTCATATAAACACAAATCCTAGCATAAGATGTGTACTTCCCTCTTTTTGTGGACTCTGCGAATTTGACGAAGGTCCCCACCATATTGTCGATACCTTCGAATATGTTAGGATCCCAGAACTCCATTGGAAATCCAAATAATCTTACCCAGATAGGAGCTGCTAACATTTTTTCGTAGTCTGGGTTATATCTATCTTCCCAATGCCTCATGAATAATCTGGCATTGTTCATAAAATTACGGTCCACCTTCAAAGGTTCTTTCCTTATCTTCCAACTTTTCAAATATTACTGTAACAAAACCTTTTGCCCCTATCTTGAGATCTATGTGCCCTCTCGGCTTCCATCGCTATTGTATCCATTTAGCTAGGTCCCTTTTTGTCGGCCAAAACCCTACAAACTTGCATATCAAGGCATGATCTCTCATGTGACTCCTGTAATCCTCAAGTTTGTTATTAGGGATTACATACCTTGGTTTCTTCTGCGCTCTGGGCAGGTATCTACCTCCAAGTTTGGTTTTCCACCGATTTCCTATTACTGGCGTATCATTGCTCCTCATCTCTGTATTTTCCTGCAACCCTTGCCCGCTTGATTCCCCTGCTGCTATATTTTTATAGGAGGGGATCTCTCCCCTCCCTTTCACCCCTTCCATGATGGTCTTCAGTTCGGGCTTGTTTCTTAAGACCACCTCTGGTTATTTTCAGTCAATGTTTTTCCCCTGCTACCCCGATATCCTCCCTGCAAACTATCGTCGTCATTCCCACTCCGATGCCTCCGCAATCTCTGAGAAAAACCCTAGGTTTTCCAAACACTCGCTCTACCTTCCTTGCTCCGCTCCATCGACCATACCGACTATCCCCCGTCTCCTTCCTTATTCATTCTCTTCCATTACTATATTGCTTGAACCCAACATCCACTTTTCTCTACAACTTAGTCTATCACTGGCCACATTACACCTCTATCACTGCTCCTGCAGATCAATATTTTATGTTGTCCATGGTATCTAAAAGTACAGGTCATGCAAGAAGTCAGATTGGGTAAGTAATGTTGATTCTTTTACAATTATATGCAATTTTTTGTGCTACCTCTTCTTTCTCACTTGTAACTTGAATGTTGGAAGACCTTGTACTTTGTTTCTTTGGGTCTGTATGCGTATGCTTGTTTTTGTGTGCATGTGTGTACTCAATGGCTTGGAGTTTGACTGGTACTTATGCATGTCATGTAAGGTATGTATATTTCGAATGGGTCTATCTGTTTGTTGAAGTAGAGACATTAATGAATGGTGGAAATGAGTTGATGTCTCTACTTTAATTGGTTGAAATGAAAATCCTTGGCAAAATGGACTAATTACTCTTACTTTGTCCGTCTGTATCAATGCAGCTTTTGCAGGGCTAAAATGTGAAGGAAAGGAGGATGAAGATTGTGAGAAGTTATTGAAGAGAAATGCAATCATCACACGCAGTGGGATGCATTTTCATACACCTCAAACTTATGTGACGTTGAGTATTATTGACAGAGACCAGACCTTCAATCTTCTGCTTGATAGGGACTCAACTATTCATGGATGATTGGTTGAATCGCTCAATCACTGATGCAAGATCAACTATATTCCCTTTCAATGTTTACAACTACAAATATAGTAATATCTTTAACTAGAAGGCCGAGAAACCATGAAAGGATGATACAAGGCTTTACAAAAGTTTATCCACTCTTCACAATTCTACAAGCAAATTTCCAAATCAGCGTTCCTTTATCGGTTCTATTCCAAATAATCTTTATATGTATGTGCACCACCTGCTCCTCACAAAAAATCATTGTCAAGATCATGGAGGGCCTTCCTCCTTTTTGTTGAACAAATAATTAATGTCACTCACTATAGCAATTGAACTTGAAACTACTGCCAGAAAAATCATGAAAAATGCAATACATATGTCCTTGTTGGTTGAGATTCCATTGGTGTCTCTGCAATTAAAAAATAATTGAGGTTAGAAGTTACATACAAGAAAGGTGAAAGACGAAACCAGAAATGAAAAATAACTTTTTTTCTACCTGAGAGCAATGGAAGCTGGGAAGATGAACCCAATACAAACTGCTACTATGGCCCCTCTGAATTAAAATGCATCTCAGATACTTGGTATGAATGATGCCCCAAGGAAAATGATTCCAATTAACCTAGGAGTTATCAAAATGAACCTCTTATTATCCAAAACAAGATGCTTTTTCGCTGGAAAGACAAGCCCATCAAGATTAAGTCTTAGGGAAAAAACAATGAGAGGAAAGACCCACATCAGATGTACAACATAGGTGACATGAACAATTTTGTTCAGCACAACACTGGAGGGAGCGCCCAAGTTGGTGTCAAAATTGGCCAAGACATCATCCATGGTCTGGCCTCCAAATAGAAGAAAGCCAAAAAAGCTTGTACTTATGTATACAATTGAGGACAATGCCAATGATGTGCGAACAATGGGCTGCATTTCTGAAGGGTCCTCAAGTTCATTGTATATGGAATGAACTGCATGGCGCAAAGACATCACAATTCATTATAACATAATTTTAAATGCAAATTAAACTAATGAACTCTAAGATACTACACTACAGGACTAGAGATGGAGGAAAATATTCCATACCATTGTAATGACAGATGTAAACTGTCAGAATAACTGGTACCATAGTGAAAAGCTTCAAGAACAAAGTAAAAGCGATAATATCTGGTAACAATATTGGTGCTTTGACGGTGCCACTAAACAAATTTACAATCGCAATACCAGCCATAATCATAATAAATACAACAACAAGTGCAACTGATAATGCAGAAGTGAATTTCAAAGAATCTGCAAATTCATGGAAATGAACACATCAATATAGGCATCAAGATTTAAACATCACAACTCCTAAGGAATAACCCATGATCCACATCCTTGAATGTATATGCCATATGCCATTTCTAACAGGGCAAGATGAAAAGTCAGACAAATCATTAAGTAGATGCCACCAGTATGTGACATTCCCAAGATATGTTGAATCCCCTCATATAATTGCAACAGTTTCTAGACATTTAAATCCTCGAAAAGGCCCAAATGAAATATGATATATCTGAAAATCAGTGCTAAAAAATGCTTATCAGGATGAGCAAAGCAGACTTACCCACTCTCTTGAAAGACACCAACAGAGCTAAAATAAGGACTATGGTGAGAACTAGGATCGGAACACGTCCATTCCACCAATGAAATCCAAACCATTCTTCAAGTATACAAGCATGATGCACGCCATTTGATGATGTTCGAAATAGCACATCACCTACCCAAATCAAGAAAACACCTCCATCAGACATAGAGATTTCTAATTCAAAGCCATATATAAGATAGGAATCATGCCCAAAGTAATATAAAAGTGGCACCAGATAATTGACCATTCAAACAAAAATGAAAGGAATCTAAGAAAAAGGAGACATTAATAAAGCATGTCAAGTCATGTATGCTTCATAGAACACTTCAGCTTTGTTAAACAGAAACAAGTTGTTAGTGTTTTAGCTTGCTAAACTACTCACAATGCAAAATTTGGGTTGAACTTTCAATTCAAGAAGTAATTTTAAAATACTCTAGTTGTAACATACATGCTTAAATATTCCCACACGATATATATTTATCCTTGGATATTACCCTCAAAACTGGGCTAATTCAGCCTGTGACCTAAAATGCATAACCTACAATGTTTAGATTGAATTACTTTTCAATTCATCTTATCTTGATTCCTTCCTAACAGAAGCTTGTAAAAAAAATATCAATGGATTGCTTCTAAATCAATGATTGCAAATAGTTAAACTCTTCACAATGTACGAGGGTCTCCCTCAATCTCCAACATATTAAACACGATGCAATTGTGATCTAAAGTCAGATGAACAGAAACACACTCAAGTTCAAACACTGGATTTAGTGATTGAAAGCAAGGGACTATCACATATTTACCAAGATTCAACTTGGGAAATATCACTGAAAAAGGCAGTGATAAACTTGTAATTCACATTATGTTGGATCCCTTTCCATAATCTTCCAACAAATTAGTCTCCTCAAACAGAAAATACTGATTATGATCGGTTGTTCTAACAACAAAGGGAGTGAGATTTTTTCAAAAGCCATCAGAAGCAGGAAACAAATAATAGAGGATAAATAAATAATTTCTATGCTACCTCTTTTTTCTCACTTGTAACTTGAATGTTGGCGGACCTTGTACTTTGTTTCTCTGGGTCTGTATGCATATGCTTTTTTTTGTGTGCATGTGTGTACTCAATGGGTTGGAGTTTGACTAGTACTTATGCACGTCATGTAAGGTATGTATATTTCAAATGGATCTATCTATCCGTTGAAGTAGAGATATCAATGAATGGTGGAACTGAGTTGATGTCTCTACTTTAAATGGTTGAAATGAAAATACTTGGCAAAATGGACTAATTACTCTTACTCTGGCCGTCTGTATTAATGCAGCGTTTGCAGGGCTAAAATGTGAAGGAAAGGAGGATGAAGATTGTGAGAAGTTATTGAAGAGAAATGGAATCATCACATGTAGTGGGATGCATTTTGGTGCACCTCAAACATATGTGAGGTTGAGTATTATTGACAAAAAATAGACCTTCAATCTTCTACTTGACAGGCTCTCAACTATTCATGGATGATTAGTTGAATCGCTCAATCATTGATGTGAGACCAATTATATTTCTTTTCAATGTTTACAACTACATATACAGTAGTATTTTTAACTAGAAGGTCGAGCGACCATGGCAGGATGATACAAGGCTTTACAAAAGTTTATCCACTCTTCACAATTCTACACGCAAATTCCAAAATCAACATTCTTTTCTTGGTTCTATTCCAAATAATCTTTATATGTATGTGCACCACCTGCTTCTCATAAAAAATCATTGTCAAGATCGTGGAGGGCCTTCCTCCTTTTTGTTGAACAAAGAATTGATGTCATTCACTATAGCAATTGAACTTGAAACTACTGCCAGAAAAATCATGAACAATGCAATAAATATGTCCTTCTTGGTAGAGATTCCATGGGTGTCTCTGCAATTAAAAAATAATTGAGGTTAGAAGGTACGTACAAGCAAGGTGAAAGACGAAACCAGAAATGAAAAACAACTTTTTTCTACCTGAGAGAAATGGAAGCTGGGAAGATGAACACAATACAAACTGTTGTTGTGGCCCCTGTGACTTGAAATCCATCCCAGATACTTGGTATGAATGATGCCCCAAGGAAAATGATTCCAATTAACCCAGTAGTGATCAAAATGAACCTCTTATTATCCAAAATAAGATGCTTCTTTGATTGAAATACAAGACCATCAAAATTAAGTCTCAGGGCAAAAAAAATGAGAGGAAAGACCAGCATCAAATGTACAACATAGGTCACACAAATAATGTCATTGAGCACAACACTGGAGGGAATTCCCAAGTTTGTGTCAAAATTGGCCAGGACATCATCCATGGTTTGGTCTCCAAATAGAAGAAAGCCTTAAAAGCTTGTACTTATGTATACAATTGAGCACAATGCCAATGATATGCGAACAATGGGCTGCATTTCTGAAGGGTCCTCAAGTTCATTGTATATGGAATGAAGTGCATGGCGTAAAGACATCACAATTCATTATAACATAATTTTAAGTGCAAATTCAATTAATGAACTCTAAGATACTACACTCCAGGATGAGAGATGGAGCAAAATAATCCATACCATTGTAATGATAGATGTAAGCAGTCACAATAACTGGTACCACAGTGAAAAGCTTCAAGAACGAAGTAAAATCCACAATATCTAGTAACAATCTTGGTGCTTTGACGGTGCCACTGAACAACTTTATAATCACAATACCAACCATAATCACAACAAATACAATAGCAAGTGCAACTGATAATGCAAAAGTGAATTTCAAAGAATCTGCAAATTCATGGAAATGAACACATCAATATAGGCATCAAGATTTGAACATCACAACTCCTAAGGAATAACCCATGATCCACATACTTGAATGTATATGCCATATGCCATTTCTAACAGGGCAACATGAAAAGTCAGACAAACCGTTAAGTAGATGCCATCAGTGTGTGGCATTCCCAAGATATGTTGAATCCCCTTATATAATTACAACAGTTTCTAGAAATTTAAATCCATGAAAAGGCCCAAATGAAATATGATATATCTGAAAATCAGTGCTAAGAAATGCTTATTAGGATGAGCAAAGCAGACTTACCGAATCTCTTGAAAGACACCAACGGAGCTAAAATAAGGACTATGGTGAGAACTAGGATCGGAACAGGTCCATTTCACCAATGAAATCCAAAACATTCTTCAAGCATACCAACATGATGCATGCCATTTGATGATGTTCCAAATAGCATATCACCTAGCCAAATCAAGAAAACACCTCCATCAAACATAGAGATTTCTAATTCAAAGCCATATATAAGATAGGAATCATGCCCCAAAGTAATATAAAAGTGGCACGAGATAATTGACCATTCAAACAAAAATGAAAGGAATCTACGAAAAAAGAGACACTAATAAAGCATGTCAAGTCATGTAAGCTTCATAGAACACTTCAACTTTGTTAAACAGAAACAACTTGTTAGTGCTTGAGCTTGCTAAATTGCTCAGAATGCAAAAATTGGGTTGAAGTTTCAATTCAAGAAGTACTTTTAAAATACTCTAGTTGTAACATACATGCTTAAATATTCCCATACGATATACTATTTATCCTTGGAT
>APFE030965773.1:204054-230841 GCA_000404065.3 Pinus taeda | reverse complement strand
GGGCGCCTCATTTAACAAGATGGAGAAAAAGGGTGTTGATATCATATCCTGCACCCATTCAATCCATCTCCTACTAAATCCGAAGGCTGTAAGGATTACTTTGAGATAGTTCCAGTTTAAGTGATCATACGCCTTTGACAAATCCAGCTTAATCATCATACCTGTCTGGTTTCTCTATTTTAGAGAATGAATTGTCTCCTGAGTTACTACAAGTCCATCAAGGATTTGTCTACCCTCCACAAAACTGGTTTGTTCAGGCGATATTATGCTGGGGAGCATGGGCTTTAATCTTTTATCTATCAGAGTAGCAATTATTTTATAAATGACATTACATAGTGCAATTGGTCGGAAACCATGGGCAGTTTCTGAGTTAGAATTTTTAGGAATCAAAGTAAGAAAAATAGAATTGAGACCTGGCCATACCTTTTGTTTCATGTGCGATTCCTCTACTACCTCCAGGATTTCTTTGCCAAGGAAGTGCCATCCTGCTTGATGAAACTCCACTGTAAATCCGTCCGGACCTGGCGCTTTGTTTTTCTTCATGCTCCTTACAATTTCCTCCACTTCCTCTAAAGTGGCTGCCCTCATTACTGCCATGTTTTGTTCTTCTGTTATTAGTCTGGGATTCTCCTTACCTATGAGATCTATGGCCACTTCCATGTCTACCATTGGTTCAGTTAAGATTTCCCTGTGATGCTCCACCAAGGTCTGCTCTATTCCTACATGATCTATTATCCTCTCTCCTTCGTCATTTTTGATAGACAAGATCCTGTTTCTTTGCCTGTGTTGAATCATATCTTGGTGAAAGAAGTTTGTATTTCTTTCCCATTCATGTAACCAATTAATCCTGGATTTTTGTCTCCAGAGGATTTCCTCCTGTTTTCTCCACTCCTCTAGTTGGCTTAGAATAATTCCTTCTTTTCTACTTCTTTCCTCATTTCTTCCTTCTTCGATGGTTTGCTATTGAATCTCTTCCATTTCTTTTTCTAGTTTTTGTTTTTCCTTCATTGTGTTTCCAAAATCTTCCTTGTTCCATATTCTTATGTTCCTTTTAAGTTCTTTAAGTTTTAATTGAAAGTTATGCATCTTACCCTTTCCTTTTTGTGTGCTCTGATTCCACCATTCCTCAATCTTTGGTAAGAACTCTGAATTCCTGAGCCAGAACGCTTCAAATCTGAAAGGCTTTTTGTGGGAGTTCGTTTTAATGTCAATTTCCAACATGATCGGCCAGTGATCAAAACCCATAGCCGGCATTATCTTAACTTCCACATAAACATCTTGGTTCAGCACATGCTCTGCTACAAGGAATCGATCTAGTTTAGAGGCTATTTGATTTTCCCCCCTCTTCTATTATTCCATGTATGAATGCGATTTATTGTTGGGATGTCAACCAACCTTTGTTCTGTAATCATCTCATCAAACTCTTCCATATATTGGTCCGCTCTCCTTATACCTCCCCTTTTCTCCTCTATTGTTCTTATCATATTAAAATCGGCCCCTACTATACATGGAGTTCCAGGAAAGATCCTTCTTATGGACTGCAAGCTACTAAGGAAGTTTCTTCGATCTCTTGGAATGTGCAGTCCATAGACCCCAGAGATGAGGATCCACTCCTTTGACCCTATCAGTCTGAATAATCCTGTTAGGATTCTAGGCATGCTTATCCAATTTTCAAACATTACTTCTTCAGGGTTCCAGAGAATAGCCAAGCCCCCTGCTGTGCCATTTGCATCCTAACCCATCAACTCATATTGAATTTTATGCTTCTTAATCATCCCTTCAAATTGCTGGGAGCTGATTTTCATTTCTAGAATTATCATAATGCTTGGCTTATCTTTCTTTAATTTGTCCTTCAAATGCCTCTGCTTGCCTTTGCTATTAAGGCCTCTTATGTTCCAACTTGTGACTATCATCTTATAACTTTTTGGATGGTTGATGGAATACCTCTGAGAGAGGTATAACCCTGCCTGAATTAACCAAAATCTCTCCCACTGCTTGTATGGTCTCATTCATTGTCTGTCTACCACGTTTCCTTCCCCCTTTGCCAGTGTTGTCCAATCCCAGACTTTGGAGTCCCTTATTTCCTATCTGTTATGTCTGACTTTCTGAAGTGATTCCTTTCTTCTCCTTATATTTCTGAAAGGTTTCTTTATAGAATTGCTTTTGATTTTCTGGGATGAACCTTTTATCCGGGTTTTTCTAGTCTTGAAGCAGTCTTTTCATAATTCTTTCCTCCTCATTCCCGTTATCCTTTTGTGCTTCAACCTCCCCCTGGGTTTGTTCAGTTGTCATTTCCATACTGTCCTCCGTTTCTTCCCCCCCCTTACTATTCTGGACTAGGTTCTTAGTAATTTCCATAGGCTCCTCCGTGGTTTCTTCTTTCCCCGCTTCGTCCTCTTCCTCCTGTAAAACTTGAAATTTATTGTTACATTTTGTTGATACTAGTTTTACAGATTGTTACTGTCTTTCTATATCCTTTCCTGACCTTTTCTTACGGTGGAATTCCTGGAAGCTGGTTTCTTTTTCATTCCTTTCTTCTGTCTCCTTTTTCTCCTCTTCCTTCTTTCTTGTGGTTTCCTCTTCTTTATTTAGTGGGCATTGTTTGAATAGGTGCCCATATTCATGGCATCTCCTGCATCTGAAGGGTATGTGTTCGTAGTCCAATGGCTATTACCAGAGTTCATCATGATACTCCAGCTCTATGTATTCTAGCAATGGCTCAGCTATATTCATATAAACACAAATCCTAGCATAAGATGTGTACTTCCCTCTTTTTGTGGACTCTGCGAATTTGACGAAGGTCCCCACCATATTGTCGATACCTTCGAATATGTTAGGATCCCAGAACTCCATTGGAAATCCAAATAATCTTACCCAGATAGGAGCTGCTAACATTTTTTCGTAGTCTGGGTTATATCTATCTTCCCAATGCCTCATGAATAATCTGGCATTGTTCATAAAATTACGGTCCACCTTCAAAGGTTCTTTCCTTATCTTCCAACTTTTCAAATATTACTGTAACAAAACCTTTTGCCCCTATCTTGAGATCTATGTGCCCTCTCGGCTTCCATCGCTATTGTATCCATTTAGCTAGGTCCCTTTTTGTCGGCCAAAACCCTACAAACTTGCATATCAAGGCATGATCTCTCATGTGACTCCTGTAATCCTCAAGTTTGTTATTAGGGATTACATACCTTGGTTTCTTCTGCGCTCTGGGCAGGTATCTACCTCCAAGTTTGGTTTTCCACCGATTTCCTATTACTGGCGTATCATTGCTCCTCATCTCTGTATTTTCCTGCAACCCTTGCCCGCTTGATTCCCCTGCTGCTATATTTTTATAGGAGGGGATCTCTCCCCTCCCTTTCACCCCTTCCATGATGGTCTTCAGTTCGGGCTTGTTTCTTAAGACCACCTCTGGTTATTTTCAGTCAATGTTTTTCCCCTGCTACCCCGATATCCTCCCTGCAAACTATCGTCGTCATTCCCACTCCGATGCCTCCGCAATCTCTGAGAAAAACCCTAGGTTTTCCAAACACTCGCTCTACCTTCCTTGCTCCGCTCCATCGACCATACCGACTATCCCCCGTCTCCTTCCTTATTCATTCTCTTCCATTACTATATTGCTTGAACCCAACATCCACTTTTCTCTACAACTTAGTCTATCACTGGCCACATTACACCTCTATCACTGCTCCTGCAGATCAATATTTTATGTTGTCCATGGTATCTAAAAGTACAGGTCATGCAAGAAGTCAGATTGGGTAAGTAATGTTGATTCTTTTACAATTATATGCAATTTTTTGTGCTACCTCTTCTTTCTCACTTGTAACTTGAATGTTGGAAGACCTTGTACTTTGTTTCTTTGGGTCTGTATGCGTATGCTTGTTTTTGTGTGCATGTGTGTACTCAATGGCTTGGAGTTTGACTGGTACTTATGCATGTCATGTAAGGTATGTATATTTCGAATGGGTCTATCTGTTTGTTGAAGTAGAGACATTAATGAATGGTGGAAATGAGTTGATGTCTCTACTTTAATTGGTTGAAATGAAAATCCTTGGCAAAATGGACTAATTACTCTTACTTTGTCCGTCTGTATCAATGCAGCTTTTGCAGGGCTAAAATGTGAAGGAAAGGAGGATGAAGATTGTGAGAAGTTATTGAAGAGAAATGCAATCATCACACGCAGTGGGATGCATTTTCATACACCTCAAACTTATGTGACGTTGAGTATTATTGACAGAGACCAGACCTTCAATCTTCTGCTTGATAGGGACTCAACTATTCATGGATGATTGGTTGAATCGCTCAATCACTGATGCAAGATCAACTATATTCCCTTTCAATGTTTACAACTACAAATATAGTAATATCTTTAACTAGAAGGCCGAGAAACCATGAAAGGATGATACAAGGCTTTACAAAAGTTTATCCACTCTTCACAATTCTACAAGCAAATTTCCAAATCAGCGTTCCTTTATCGGTTCTATTCCAAATAATCTTTATATGTATGTGCACCACCTGCTCCTCACAAAAAATCATTGTCAAGATCATGGAGGGCCTTCCTCCTTTTTGTTGAACAAATAATTAATGTCACTCACTATAGCAATTGAACTTGAAACTACTGCCAGAAAAATCATGAAAAATGCAATACATATGTCCTTGTTGGTTGAGATTCCATTGGTGTCTCTGCAATTAAAAAATAATTGAGGTTAGAAGTTACATACAAGAAAGGTGAAAGACGAAACCAGAAATGAAAAATAACTTTTTTTCTACCTGAGAGCAATGGAAGCTGGGAAGATGAACCCAATACAAACTGCTACTATGGCCCCTCTGAATTAAAATGCATCTCAGATACTTGGTATGAATGATGCCCCAAGGAAAATGATTCCAATTAACCTAGGAGTTATCAAAATGAACCTCTTATTATCCAAAACAAGATGCTTTTTCGCTGGAAAGACAAGCCCATCAAGATTAAGTCTTAGGGAAAAAACAATGAGAGGAAAGACCCACATCAGATGTACAACATAGGTGACATGAACAATTTTGTTCAGCACAACACTGGAGGGAGCGCCCAAGTTGGTGTCAAAATTGGCCAAGACATCATCCATGGTCTGGCCTCCAAATAGAAGAAAGCCAAAAAAGCTTGTACTTATGTATACAATTGAGGACAATGCCAATGATGTGCGAACAATGGGCTGCATTTCTGAAGGGTCCTCAAGTTCATTGTATATGGAATGAACTGCATGGCGCAAAGACATCACAATTCATTATAACATAATTTTAAATGCAAATTAAACTAATGAACTCTAAGATACTACACTACAGGACTAGAGATGGAGGAAAATATTCCATACCATTGTAATGACAGATGTAAACTGTCAGAATAACTGGTACCATAGTGAAAAGCTTCAAGAACAAAGTAAAAGCGATAATATCTGGTAACAATATTGGTGCTTTGACGGTGCCACTAAACAAATTTACAATCGCAATACCAGCCATAATCATAATAAATACAACAACAAGTGCAACTGATAATGCAGAAGTGAATTTCAAAGAATCTGCAAATTCATGGAAATGAACACATCAATATAGGCATCAAGATTTAAACATCACAACTCCTAAGGAATAACCCATGATCCACATCCTTGAATGTATATGCCATATGCCATTTCTAACAGGGCAAGATGAAAAGTCAGACAAATCATTAAGTAGATGCCACCAGTATGTGACATTCCCAAGATATGTTGAATCCCCTCATATAATTGCAACAGTTTCTAGACATTTAAATCCTCGAAAAGGCCCAAATGAAATATGATATATCTGAAAATCAGTGCTAAAAAATGCTTATCAGGATGAGCAAAGCAGACTTACCCACTCTCTTGAAAGACACCAACAGAGCTAAAATAAGGACTATGGTGAGAACTAGGATCGGAACACGTCCATTCCACCAATGAAATCCAAACCATTCTTCAAGTATACAAGCATGATGCACGCCATTTGATGATGTTCGAAATAGCACATCACCTACCCAAATCAAGAAAACACCTCCATCAGACATAGAGATTTCTAATTCAAAGCCATATATAAGATAGGAATCATGCCCAAAGTAATATAAAAGTGGCACCAGATAATTGACCATTCAAACAAAAATGAAAGGAATCTAAGAAAAAGGAGACATTAATAAAGCATGTCAAGTCATGTATGCTTCATAGAACACTTCAGCTTTGTTAAACAGAAACAAGTTGTTAGTGTTTTAGCTTGCTAAACTACTCACAATGCAAAATTTGGGTTGAACTTTCAATTCAAGAAGTAATTTTAAAATACTCTAGTTGTAACATACATGCTTAAATATTCCCACACGATATATATTTATCCTTGGATATTACCCTCAAAACTGGGCTAATTCAGCCTGTGACCTAAAATGCATAACCTACAATGTTTAGATTGAATTACTTTTCAATTCATCTTATCTTGATTCCTTCCTAACAGAAGCTTGTAAAAAAAATATCAATGGATTGCTTCTAAATCAATGATTGCAAATAGTTAAACTCTTCACAATGTACGAGGGTCTCCCTCAATCTCCAACATATTAAACACGATGCAATTGTGATCTAAAGTCAGATGAACAGAAACACACTCAAGTTCAAACACTGGATTTAGTGATTGAAAGCAAGGGACTATCACATATTTACCAAGATTCAACTTGGGAAATATCACTGAAAAAGGCAGTGATAAACTTGTAATTCACATTATGTTGGATCCCTTTCCATAATCTTCCAACAAATTAGTCTCCTCAAACAGAAAATACTGATTATGATCGGTTGTTCTAACAACAAAGGGAGTGAGATTTTTTCAAAAGCCATCAGAAGCAGGAAACAAATAATAGAGGATAAATAAATAATTTCTATGCTACCTCTTTTTTCTCACTTGTAACTTGAATGTTGGCGGACCTTGTACTTTGTTTCTCTGGGTCTGTATGCATATGCTTTTTTTTGTGTGCATGTGTGTACTCAATGGGTTGGAGTTTGACTAGTACTTATGCACGTCATGTAAGGTATGTATATTTCAAATGGATCTATCTATCCGTTGAAGTAGAGATATCAATGAATGGTGGAACTGAGTTGATGTCTCTACTTTAAATGGTTGAAATGAAAATACTTGGCAAAATGGACTAATTACTCTTACTCTGGCCGTCTGTATTAATGCAGCGTTTGCAGGGCTAAAATGTGAAGGAAAGGAGGATGAAGATTGTGAGAAGTTATTGAAGAGAAATGGAATCATCACATGTAGTGGGATGCATTTTGGTGCACCTCAAACATATGTGAGGTTGAGTATTATTGACAAAAAATAGACCTTCAATCTTCTACTTGACAGGCTCTCAACTATTCATGGATGATTAGTTGAATCGCTCAATCATTGATGTGAGACCAATTATATTTCTTTTCAATGTTTACAACTACATATACAGTAGTATTTTTAACTAGAAGGTCGAGCGACCATGGCAGGATGATACAAGGCTTTACAAAAGTTTATCCACTCTTCACAATTCTACACGCAAATTCCAAAATCAACATTCTTTTCTTGGTTCTATTCCAAATAATCTTTATATGTATGTGCACCACCTGCTTCTCATAAAAAATCATTGTCAAGATCGTGGAGGGCCTTCCTCCTTTTTGTTGAACAAAGAATTGATGTCATTCACTATAGCAATTGAACTTGAAACTACTGCCAGAAAAATCATGAACAATGCAATAAATATGTCCTTCTTGGTAGAGATTCCATGGGTGTCTCTGCAATTAAAAAATAATTGAGGTTAGAAGGTACGTACAAGCAAGGTGAAAGACGAAACCAGAAATGAAAAACAACTTTTTTCTACCTGAGAGAAATGGAAGCTGGGAAGATGAACACAATACAAACTGTTGTTGTGGCCCCTGTGACTTGAAATCCATCCCAGATACTTGGTATGAATGATGCCCCAAGGAAAATGATTCCAATTAACCCAGTAGTGATCAAAATGAACCTCTTATTATCCAAAATAAGATGCTTCTTTGATTGAAATACAAGACCATCAAAATTAAGTCTCAGGGCAAAAAAAATGAGAGGAAAGACCAGCATCAAATGTACAACATAGGTCACACAAATAATGTCATTGAGCACAACACTGGAGGGAATTCCCAAGTTTGTGTCAAAATTGGCCAGGACATCATCCATGGTTTGGTCTCCAAATAGAAGAAAGCCTTAAAAGCTTGTACTTATGTATACAATTGAGCACAATGCCAATGATATGCGAACAATGGGCTGCATTTCTGAAGGGTCCTCAAGTTCATTGTATATGGAATGAAGTGCATGGCGTAAAGACATCACAATTCATTATAACATAATTTTAAGTGCAAATTCAATTAATGAACTCTAAGATACTACACTCCAGGATGAGAGATGGAGCAAAATAATCCATACCATTGTAATGATAGATGTAAGCAGTCACAATAACTGGTACCACAGTGAAAAGCTTCAAGAACGAAGTAAAATCCACAATATCTAGTAACAATCTTGGTGCTTTGACGGTGCCACTGAACAACTTTATAATCACAATACCAACCATAATCACAACAAATACAATAGCAAGTGCAACTGATAATGCAAAAGTGAATTTCAAAGAATCTGCAAATTCATGGAAATGAACACATCAATATAGGCATCAAGATTTGAACATCACAACTCCTAAGGAATAACCCATGATCCACATACTTGAATGTATATGCCATATGCCATTTCTAACAGGGCAACATGAAAAGTCAGACAAACCGTTAAGTAGATGCCATCAGTGTGTGGCATTCCCAAGATATGTTGAATCCCCTTATATAATTACAACAGTTTCTAGAAATTTAAATCCATGAAAAGGCCCAAATGAAATATGATATATCTGAAAATCAGTGCTAAGAAATGCTTATTAGGATGAGCAAAGCAGACTTACCGAATCTCTTGAAAGACACCAACGGAGCTAAAATAAGGACTATGGTGAGAACTAGGATCGGAACAGGTCCATTTCACCAATGAAATCCAAAACATTCTTCAAGCATACCAACATGATGCATGCCATTTGATGATGTTCCAAATAGCATATCACCTAGCCAAATCAAGAAAACACCTCCATCAAACATAGAGATTTCTAATTCAAAGCCATATATAAGATAGGAATCATGCCCCAAAGTAATATAAAAGTGGCACGAGATAATTGACCATTCAAACAAAAATGAAAGGAATCTACGAAAAAAGAGACACTAATAAAGCATGTCAAGTCATGTAAGCTTCATAGAACACTTCAACTTTGTTAAACAGAAACAACTTGTTAGTGCTTGAGCTTGCTAAATTGCTCAGAATGCAAAAATTGGGTTGAAGTTTCAATTCAAGAAGTACTTTTAAAATACTCTAGTTGTAACATACATGCTTAAATATTCCCATACGATATACTATTTATCCTTGGATATTACCCTCAAAACCGGGCTAATTCTGCCTGTGACCTAAAATGCATAACTACAATGTTTAGATTGAATAAATTTTCAATCTATAACAAAAAGAGGATGATCCGCAAACCTAACTTGAATCTCCAGTGCAAAACAATCCTATCTAAATGTACAGAATGGGTGTACCAAAATCCAGTGAAATACTCAGAGTAGAGATTATTGCAAATGTGGGAAAGGTAAGAAAAGCCCATATCTCAAGTTTACCATCATTCGCTAAAAGGAATTCCAAGCGTCCGCCTTTAGGGCTCATATCAGGCATTACAGTGGCAGCTTTGGTTGTCTTCTCGCTTGATTTTATCGTTGTGTTTCTCAAAAGAACAAAATACTGAGAAAATATCGAAGAATGGGAGCAGGTATTTTTTGGCCCCATAGATTCATTCACAAAGAACTCCGCATCGCCACCAGCAAATTCAGGGACAAAAATGTTTTGGGTCAAGGAGATTTGGGAAGGTTTATATGGGGGTTCTCCCAGAAGTGGCCAAGAAATCGCAGCGAAATGCATAACGAAAGAGTTCAGGGAGGGAATGAAGGAGTTCATGGGACGCATGTATCGCTGGAGCTTGGTTCAGCTGCGGAGATGGAGCTATTCATTGCTTATGACCCAATGCGAAATGACGGCATCGATAAACTCAAAAACCGTTTGGGAACGAATTTGTAACCACTTTGAACCAATGGCTGAAACTTTTGCAATTGTCTAATATATAATTGTGTGGCTTATAAGGATGACAGGTGGGAAAACAGGGGAGTTGATTTCAGAGGGAACGCCTTACGACGTAATTATGATTCCTAACAGCTAATTTATAATTTTATATTTTTAATAAATAACTCCTAACTGCCAATTTTAAGAATATTTTATTTACCTTATTAACTAATCATTAGTGGTTAGTTTTCAAGAGTCAACTCTAGGCAATGATCCATCCATGTTATTTATTCTTTAAGATTGATTGGGTTTTTCACCTTGTCTTGAGGATGAAACACATAAGTTGGTTAATCTTAATTACATGATGAATCCAGAAAACATTTATCTATCATAACTATTGTTAAAAAATCTACTACTATGTATTATTTAAAGAATTATGTTCTAATATACTAATTAAATGATGAATTTAACCGTTACTTATAAATTAATATTAGTTAATATTAGTTGTTAGTTCAATTTCGATTACAAATTTTTACTTGAATTCGTATCAATTATCAATTTTGAATAACATGGTATAAAGTAAACAAAATTCAAATGTGTAAAAATGTTAGATCATAACTTAATTATTAGATGAGAAAGGCTAAAAGAGCAAAACTTACACCATTATGATAGAAGCTAAACGAAAATCATTTTTTTAAGGCGTTGCTTTTAATCTCATTATTAGATAACAAAGTTTCTTGAAACTTTTACAAAATTATGAGAAAAGTGAAGAAAGTTTGAACCCATGAATCATATCTTCCTTTTCCGGGCCTAACTCGTACATCTTCCCACCATTAAATTCTCCACCATGGGCTTCTTTTTAATTTTTAATTGTTTGTTCGTACCAATAGTCCAAAACCCCAAGCAGTGGTCGTCACCTCTCCATACCCATGCGCAGGTTCCTCTCAAAAATCATGTCAGCCATTTTATCCACCACATCGCCGTCATGACGAACTCTATGGCCTAGCATAATTTTCCACATGGTTTTCAAATAAACGTTTTGATATATGATATATGGTAAACAAAAGTATGATGGTTTCGGAGTACTCTCATTTCTTTTTTCGTTTTGTTTTTTCAATTGTGATCTTAAAAATATGTAATGCCGTGTAGAGGCTTGTTAAATAAAGGAGAGTTGATTTTTATAAAGGGCAAAGTTTGGTGTTGTATATGACTCTGTTTGGATATTAAGGGATTAAATAGTTTATCATATATTTTGTTTAACATTTATACTTATTATATATGTTATTGCATTGAATAGTTGAGTTGTAGTTTAACAGGTTTACGATAATGTTATATTTAAAAAGAAAAAAAAAACTAAATGCGTTCGGAGGAAATTATATATGTGTATATTAAGATTATAAATTTAATTATAGTTTGGATTTTTTATTTTCATAATAATTTATGAAGGTGATAATGTTTTTATATTTTTTTTATATTTTTCATTAATCAATACTATAACAATTTAATTATTTAAATATAAGGTAAATAAAGATTATTGTGCACAAGAGAAATTAGGCTAATATGTAGAGAAAAATCTATAAAAGAAAATGAGTAATGTTATCTATATAGAATTAGTTCAATAAGAAACATCAAAGTCATAATGAAAGCTCAGTGGACTAATTAAAAAATGCTAAGTCAACCTTTCATCAAAGTTATAGACAAACTGAATAACATAGTAGTTTAGTAGACAAACCACCAAATGTCAAATCAACCTTCTAGCATATGAAGACAAGATGTCCTCTAATGTGTCCATCAAGATATATCGTAACACCCCACACTGCATGAACGTTTACCTTGTTACCAAGTTTTACTTATTACCTTAGCTTTTACATGGTTTGACATAGAATGTTAAAGAACTAAGGCTGAGAAGCCATGACATATTTTGTTACTTGATTAATGAATAATTAAGAGTTAAAGTATTTTGACAAGAAGTAAAAGAAACAATTGTTAACCTCCTGAGACAGTTAAAAATAGTTGCTCATCTGCTTCCTGAAAAGAGGAATGAGAGAAAGGCCTGGCGAGTTGGAAGAAAAGAGAGCAAAGGTGAAAGGGAGCAAAAACCATGCTGCCCATATTTCCTTGAGTGCATTCTGAATGGTATGTGGCTTGAGGTTGGACTGTGGATCTTGATGCCTGAGATACTTGAATGCAACAAACTTCTTTTACTCTCAGGAGAAGGAAGAGCTCAAAGGGAGAGCTTGGACGTAATTTCCAGATCCATATTTGGGTGGTGAGACCTTCCTAAAAAGGCAAATAACTTACTTATTTACAAGCAAAGAAAATATAAGTAAACGAACTGAGTGTTTAGTAATTGTTCAATAAAAGGGATTCCACAGTGATGGATAACTAACTTCAGGGACTATTTGCTAGTTGAATATTTCCCATTTTATGTATCTTAAATTATTAATAATGAATGTCTACAAGTTTATCGCTGGTTTGAAACTAGAATATACTTATACATGATCACAAAGAATCAGTTGTGTAAAAGAATTACGAAAATAATCCATGACACAGAGGAATGAAAAGTATTTTCTGTAAAAACATTTCTCAACCAAAAACTGTACATGATACATTTGAGATATTCATTACGTTAACCAAGAATGGCATAAACACTAAAACAAAGAATCATTATCATACATGCATGAATCCGCTGTAGGCCTTACACCATTTAAATTATGTAGTCACCTATATATCATGCTAGTATACTCTCTTTTTGTTAATCACAAATGAAGAAGCAACAACTTCACATGTAGAAATAGTTAATATCTAAATCATTGACTTAGAAAAATACAATTATCAATTGCATTGGCTCGTCATAACTCTCAATCAATTCCAGAATGAGCACCATGAGTCGCACAATCCATATATATTCATCCTTTAAACTACAAAATAGTAAAGCCATAATCAAGCTTGAAAGAATCTAGTAAAACAAAGGATAACCAGCTTTGGTTTCAAAAGCCAAACTAGGTCAAAAGAGTTTCAGATTATAAATGTTATATGTATATACAAACTTTAGACCTTTGGAATGAAAATAAACGAAATAAAAAAGATCAAACCCTCAGTGAAGCCTAAATTACGTAGGTTCATGCCATAGTAAATTCTTGTTTGGAATCATTTCACAGTTGAATAAAAAAACTCTTTCCCATTCAAAATAAAAACAACTAGTCTAAGGCTGGCTTGAGCCTTGGCTTAGTGACATTCCTCTATCCAGAGAACCTAAAAGTATATATGTGATAAGGCGAATACAAGCATAGCCACATTAACTCCAAAAATATAAGAGCATGAAAGTTCACCATGAGGTTTGCTATTAAGACAAATGTGGAATAAGAACACGACAACCAAGAGTAAGGGAGATCCAATCGAAGGCAGAAAAATAATATGTGAATGGTGTTTGCTAACACATTACCTATAGATGCAAAATGTTGGAGTTAAACACTATAGTAGGAAAATTGTTGACGATTAATATATGTAATGCACTGAAGGCCCTCAATGATACCTCAGACGGAGTAACGCTGGAATGTAGAAGACTGTTTGTACCTAAAACCACTAAAATAGGTATTAGTAGCTCGAAGCAGGTATTAAAAAAGAAAAAAATCCAATAGCAAACCCTATCGAAATGAATGTTAACTCCTTGAACCCAATGGCCTCCAACATCATCCTTCTTGGGGAATGCAAACCAACAAAATCTCAAATATCCTGCACCATGAACTATATGAGCAAACAAATACATTTTGCGATTAGAATCAAAGAGTATAAAAGGGGATACCTATCAAGAAATAGAGGAATGTTGTGTTTACCTGTTGGGTGAAAGTTAATGCCATGCTCCATCGGAACAGGTATGGCAGATTGATACCTTCTCTGCTACAAACAAATCTTAGCCCATTTTCAGAATCGAGGTTAGAGACTTGGCATAACAAGAAATGAAACCTCAAGTGACGAAACACCGAAAAAAAAGTTACAACACTAAACCCTTAGTGATGGGAGTCATTTTATTGCCATACCTAAATCCAAAGGTGCAGGTTTCGCCGGATGCTTCGAGATGCCAGACCCTTCTGTTGTTAAGTCCATCCCATTGAATGAAAGAACAACAAGTGTCAGGTGGGTACCATAGAATTTATCCACCTCCATTAAAATGACATTACATTGGAAGAGCATGCTAAGTGGGTGAACAATTCGAGGTTTATACACTTTGGATGTCGAGGGATTGAATCAATTTGAGGTTTATACACTTTGGATGTGAAGGGATTGAATCATTAAAAGGACCGTAGCATTTTGATTGAAACTCCCACCTTTACATGTATTATATATGATAAATCCCTAAGGTAATTATAGTTTCTTAAATTTTTTTAATGCGTATGTGTTATGTGTTACAAATGGTATCTACACTAAGGCTTCTGGGATATATATATATATATATATATATATATATATATATATTATATAATTATAATAATAATAATATAATAAAATGTTATAAGAAACTAAGTGTGAATGTGAACACAAGGATCAACATCAAAAGAGCAGAAATGCAGAGGAGTCCTAGACCATCAAACCAGCCAGAAGAAACTTATGTAGAGACCAACCTGGACATATGGATATATCTAGGACAAGAATCTCAACAAGCCAATGCTACCCTAATTGAAACTGTTGAATAGTTATGTTCTCAGATCAAAAACTTGAGGATGGATAATGAACAATTGTCGTAAGAATAAGAGAGAATCCTCAAAAGTCTATCTGAACAATAGAATCAATTAGGACCAGATCCCACTGGGGAGGATAGGGAGAAAACCCCAACGATCCATCATTAAGAAGATAATGTAGAATCAATAGAAGGACATGGGGAAGATGAAGAGGGACATTCAGATAATGTTTCTGACCAGCGAAAGACAAAAAGACAAAAATTAGAATTTCAAAGAGAATTCAAAAAGAAAAAACTATCACTCTTTGAAGGAGAGTCTGAAGAAGTAGCTGAAGCATAGATAATTGACATGAGAAAATATTTTTAGATTTATGAGTACACTAATAAACTTAAGGCACAGTTGGAAGTTTATCAATTAAGGGGTAAGGCTACCCTTTGGTGGGAGGAAATCAAAACTGAGAAAAATTGACGAAAAGCAAGTTACGTGAAAAGAATTTCAGAAGCATTTCAAGGATAAATATTTAACTGAGCATTATTATGATGAAGAAGAAAAGGAGCTCCATGATTTAAGGTTGGGAACCTTTACCATGAATGAATATTTGAAAACAATTTACTTCCCCATTATGATATGTACCATATATGCAGGAAGAAAAGGCCAGGATTTAGCGATTTATAAGTAGTCTACCCACCTTTATGGACAAATAGTTGGAATGTGATTACCCAAGAGAAATAGATTATGCGATGCAAGAATGTAGAATAGTTTTTATAAATTTTTTATAGCTTTTTATCTTCATTCATTTTTGATATTATAAATTTATTTAATACAATTAAAATTATTAAATAAATTCTCAACTACTTTATAAATATATAATATTTTTGTACTACTTAATTTTATTCTTTATAGATTTATTAAATTTTAATTATTATAATTAGTTTATTTAATATAATGAAAACCCGTCCACATGGGGTAGCTCAAGTGGCAATGGCCGTGGAAATGAAGTCTTTCCGAACCAGAGATCTTGTGTTCGATTCTTGTGCTACCCTCCCCGAAAATGGGGTGAATAACGTACATGTAAAAGCTCGAAAATGAGAAGGTTCTACCAATCTTACAAAAAAAAAATCCTAACAAAATACCCGGATGCGGGTGGCATTAACAGTTATCAATGACAAACTGCACAGTTCAAACATCTTGCCTGATGGATGGCAAGCGGATGATCTGTAGGATATGCGTCGTAGGATGGCGAATTAAGTTCAAGGCAGATGAAATTAATATTGAGCAGTCTCGAATATGGTATGGCATTAATGTGAGCATGGCTGCACAACAAAAAAGTTGGCTTATTGGCATGGATCCGCACAATGCCCCTGTCTCAGCCGCTGGTTCTTTTTACTATGAAGCAGAGCCACTTCAGCACCTCTGCTTGGTCTTTCGAGTCTGGTTGTTAGCTTGGATTTGGAAGCTCCCTGTAACTTTCCGTGCTCCAACTGTTCCTAGCCTGCTTTGCCTCAGTTGCACTCCCGGCACATTCGCCTCTCTGACTATGCCTCGCAGCCGAGGAATCCCACATCGAGGTAGCCACATAGGGAACAGAGGTCGCCCTTCTCGCCCTGCTCCAGAGAATGTTGCCCCTATCGCCTCAGCTCCCCCTTCTTCTCCGCCTCTGGATCAAGCTAGCCCTATCCCAAACAATTCACTCCAGACCTCCAGGTTTACTTTTCAAAGTCGGCTCAATAGGCCTGTTTTGATAGCAAGTATTACCATAATTGTCTCAGAGGAGGAGAGCAACCAGCTCAGCTCGACTCCAACTATCTCCACCCACTCTCAGGAAGATAGTGTTCTTCAAGGGGACTTGACAGGGATGGTGTTCCATGCGGATCACATGCAAAAGGATGCCCCTATTTCGGAAGCGCCTCAACAGCCAATGGATCTGACTCAGAGTGATATTCTGGCCTGTGGGCCATCTCAAAGGGAAGTTGGTATTTTAAATATGGTAACTACTCCTGATGGAGGCGCATCGACATATGATGAAGACGGTTTCGTGACCTGCGTAGCTTCTACCAGCCAGGTGAACAAGGACAAGCCAGCTTCACCAAAACATGCAGATTGATCATGTCTCTTCTCTGCCGGGTGGCCTTCTAGCCTATATGCTATACAATTTTGGTTTTGTCTTTGATTCTGAAGTTAGATGTCTGTGTTTGGTTCATACTCACGCAACAAGCAGTGGCAATAGCCAATATATGTTCTACTTTTTGTTATAAATATGGCTATGCTAGTTGCTTTTCTGCTTTTTTGGTCAATGATGGGCATGACGATCTCAGTCCTGGTAAAATATTTCAGTTTGTCAGAGCCCAAAGTCAAAATTTTGAAGTCTGTACTGTAAATTTTGTTGAAGGCCTGAACTGTAATGTCCCTGGGTTTCTGGTTGAGAAATGGCCTTAGCCTCCTCTGAGGTCTTGACCTCATTGTATATATTTTTACACCTTTTTTAATAGAATTAGTATTTATGAAGAAAAAAAAAATATAATGAAAACCCGAAACAACTACTTTATATTAAATATATCAATTCTTATTCCTTAGAGCTTCATTTTCAATTAATTATTCTTACTTTATTAAGAATTATTTTATTGAAAATTAATAAAATCCTAATAACTAGTTTATAAATAAATAATATTTTGTAACCATTCTTAACCCATATAATATTATTTTAATTAATTTAAGAATCATTCTTAATATGTTAATGGGAAAAATTAAAAAAAATTAATAATTATGATTTTTAATAGCTAATTTATAGCTTAATATTTTTAATAAATAACTCAGAACTACCAATTTAAGAATATTTTATTTACTTTATTAACTAATCACTAACGGCTAGTCTTCAAGAGTCAACTCTGAGTAATGATACATCCATGCTATTTATTTTTGAAGATAGATTGATTTTCTCACCTTGTTTTGAGAATGAACTACATTAATTAATTAATCCCAATAATATGATTAATCTAAAAAACGTCTATCATAAATAAATTGAAAAATCTACTAACTAGGAATTATTTGAAGAATTAAGTTATACTAAAACGATGATTTTAATAGTTCCTTATACATTTATATTAGTTGTTAGTTCAATTTCCATTAAAAGTTTTTACTTCATTTCATGTCACTTTTGAATCACATGTTAGAAAGCAAACAAAATTCAAATGTGTAAACATTTTTTATAAGAAGAGCTTCGGCGTAAATCAGTAATAGCAATTATGACTCCAACAAGTAGTATTAGAGGCAAAGATTTCGAGTTCGAAACACACTGGGCTCCAGTTTGGGAGAGATTATCGACTCCCTGTTAATCCTGCAAGAATGGATTACAGACTAGGTAGCCCAAAAATCTAGGTCATGCCCTAGAGTCTAAATTAGCCGGTAATTAGCCGTTATGTAGCCATTGGAGTCTCTGCTCAGTCTATTTAACATGCTAAGCCAGATATGTTTCTTCAACTTGTGCTGACGATGAACCACACTAGTTGGTTCGAAACGCGTCGACAAAGGTCTTGTTTATGTGATTTACGCCGAAGCTCTTCTTATAAATATGATGGATCACAGAAGCCTCAATTCTACAAATGTATAAACATGTTAGATAATAATTTAACTATTAAATGAAAAAGGCTCTTGGAAAGCTTGCACAATTATGATAGAAACTCAACGAAAATATTTTTTTTTAAAGTGTTGCTTTTAATCTCATCATTAGATAACGAAATATCTTGAAAATTTTACAGAATTATGAGAAAAGTGAAGAAAGGTTGAACCGAATCATATCTTCTTTTTCCTTTGCCTAACTCGTACATCTTTCAACAATTAAACTCTCCACCATGGGCTTGCTTTTATTTTTTAATTGTTTGTTTATACCGACAGTCCAAAACCCGAAGCAGTGGTTGTCACCTCTCCCTACCCATGCGCAGGTTCCTCTCGAAAATCATGTCGGCCATTTTATCTACGAAGTCAACCTCGCGACGATGTTCTCCATTCCCATCCTCACGTGATCGTCGTGCCAAAGTTCTCCATTCATGTGCCAAAGTCACTGTCTCGACAAAGTTCTCAATTCACATGCGCAGGTCCCTCAAATAAATCATGTCGGCCGTTTATCCACCACATCGCCGTCATTGACGAATTCTATGGCCTAGCATAATTGTCGACATGGGTTGTAAATAAACGCTTTGATATACGATATCTGGTAAACAAAAGTATGATGGTTTCGGGGTGGTCTCGTTTCTTTTTTTTCGTTTTGTTTTTTCAATTGTGACCTTAAAAATATGTAATGTCGTGTAGAGGCTTGTTAAATAAAGGAGAGTTGATTTTTATAAAGGGCAAAGTTTGGGTTTGTATGTGACTTTGTTCGGCTATTAAAGGATGTAAATAGTTTATCATATATTTTGTTTAACATTTATACTTATTACATGTTATTGCATTGAATAGTTGAGTTTTAGTTTACTAGGTTTAGGATAATGTTATATTTAAAGTTTAAGAGAAAAAATTAAATTTGTTCGAAGGAAATTATATATATGTATATTAAGATTATAAATTTAATTATAGTTTGAATTTTTTATTTTCATTGTGAAGGTGATAATGTTTTATAGTTTTTTTTATATTTTTTTTATTAAAATAAAGATAAATAAATATTATAGTGCACAAGAGAAATTAGGTTAGTATCTAAGGAAAATCTACAAAAGAAAATGAGTAATGTTATTTTTATAGAATTAGTTCAACAAGAAACATCAAAGTCAACTTTTCATTAAAGTTATAGACAAACTGACTAACATAGTAGTTTAATAGACAAACCACCAAATGTCAAATCAACATTCCAACATACCAAGACAAGATGTCTTCTAATGTGTCCATCAAGAGATCTCGTAACACCCCACACTGCATGAACATTTACTTTGTTACCAAGTTTTACTTATTACCTTAGCTTTTACTTGATTTGACATAGAATGTTAAAGAACTAAGGCTGAGAAGCCATGATGTAACAACCCTTAATAAAATTTTGAACTCTATAATATATGTGTATATGTTAATTTTATAAAATATATCATTAAACTTTATAATATGAATTTAAAAACTTTATAACATATAATATGAATTTAAAAACTTTATAACATAAAATATGAATTTAAAAACTTTATAACATAAAATATGAATTTAAAAACTTTACAACATATAACTGGAAGGTTATAAACTATATCACTTAAAAACTGGTAAAATATATATATATAAGGTGAATGTTATAAAATATAATCATTAAACTTTATGAAATTATAATGTAAACTTCCAAAGGGTACCAGCAAACTTTTAAAGCGGAGCTGCCCGAACCATCTGAGTAGTTATTGCAGAATGCAGATGAGAGTCGGAAAATATCTGAGGACCTTCAATGCGTGGAAGGCGGTGGCTGCAAGTGGGATGGCGGCCACCGCCAGGCCGATAGATAAATAGCAGGGGTTTGAACCGAGAGAAGGGGTGAAAAAGAAGTGAGGAGCAGAAAGAACCTGGAGCACAGATTTCACCGGGAGTAAATTGTCCATTGGAAGAGCTTTAGTCTGCTTGAGGTTCTGGGCACGGAGGGACAGAGAACTTCTGTTGGGAAGTTTTCTGGATTGAGCAACTAGGTTGCTCAATCTAGTTGGGTGGTATTGGTCTTCTGGAGACTAGATCAAAACAGCGAGGATAGCACCACCAGAATCAGCATCAGCAGCACCAGCAAAATCAGCCGCAGTTGAGGTAAGTACAAATTTAATGTCTTCGGGCTCTCTGTACTTCAGATTCTAGTTAATGTATAATTTTGGTCATTACACATGGTATCAGAGCTGTGTTCAAACCCTTTGGGACCTGTCAGGCCCTGCACAGCTAGAATTTCGTATAAACATACCTTTCTGCACGTGCATTCATCCTTAAGTGGGCTCAGTGTTAGTTGAAATATGTCTTAATTCGTTTGAAATTACGTTGGGACTGATGGAACTGATCTGAACGATTGAATCCAGTTATGATTGTATGGGCTGAATTACTGCATGGATTTATTTTCACTGTATTGTTTGAATTACTTATTAAATAATCGTGGACTGACTTTCGGAGACGGAATAGCCGAAAAAGGTTGCCCATTCCACGTGAGCTTGGCGTGAAATTGTTGGTTTATATTTGAATACTCTGTCTTCGGAAATTTCAGGATCCATAACGTGGTGGACATATCCTGAAGGTTTGACACCGCAGAAAGAATGAGAGAAATTATGTGGTTATGTGTTCTTCAAGCAACCAGCAGTCTGTGGGAGTTTCAGGGGTAGCGACAAGTTTCAGCCCGAAGAACCCCAATAGCATGTCAGTGATTTAATTAGCTCATTAATGGAGCTCAGAGCCCCGTCATCGGTGACGCGGCAAAAATGACTTTTGTGAGTTCCTAATTTTCGATACCGTCCGAGGGACTTGATTTTCGATGGAGCCCCGTCATCGGTGAGGCGGCAAAAACGACTTTTGTGAGTTTCCTGATTTTCGATGCCGTCCGAGGGACCTGATTTTTGATGCCGTCCGAGGCACACTGCTACTGTTAGATCTGAACCATTTTTTCACCGCATCGTATGCCGGTACTGGATTTCTGGTAATTCGTTGCGCCGATAGTAATTGTTTTCTAATAATTAACATATATACTCACAGGTATAATATATTGTATATTTTAACATAATATATATTCACATATGTAATATCGTACGCTTTAACATATATAGTCATAAATAGGATAATTATTTTTAAATAATTAACATATATATTCACAGGTATAAGATATCGTATATTTTAGCATAATATATATCACAGTTATAATATCGTATATTTTAACGTATATATTTACGAGTATAATATCTTCTCATATTTTATATGAGAAATAGATGTATCATGAACTAGTAAATTCAAAGTATCATGAACCTGCTTTCCTCACTTTTCTTTCTTATTTATTTATTTATTTTATACTTTTCCATGACTTGTTTATCACTTCGGTTCCATTTTTAAATATTCCCTGTCAAGCTTGCTGTCAATATCCTTATTTGGCTTAGCCTTTTCTGCATCTAGTACTTTCACTCCTTCACTAGCAGATACCTCCTTTGTGTAGCCATCCTGTTTGCATCACGTTTAGAGTATTCTATGTCTATCAGCTTACTACCAAAGACTTACAGAATAATTGAATCTGCCAAAACAAATTGAAAAGATTAGTTCTCTGTAGCAAAAAAAAAAAACTGTGTAAATTTAGTCCATTAAAAGAAGTATTTCCAGTAATACAAAAATTCTCACATTTTTACAAACCTTCGATTTCAAATATGGACGAGGCGAATATTAAGTCACGGTATTGACTTCCTCTGTTGCATTTTGATAAACAAGTGGTTCAAATACCTCACGCACCATCTTTCCAAAGTTTCAGATTCATCAATGGTCTCTTCTCTAATGACAGTGTGGGTGTAGACATAGGTTTTACTATGATATTAATTTATTTAATCTAGAAAAGAACAAACTTTAAATGCTATGGCTCAAAAGTATAAACTTGCAAACCATCTGAGTGGTGTGACATGCACCTCCTTTAAGTGATATAAAACATAGTTAGGGTTTACAATCACAAATCCTAAATCAATTTTCTCTATGTCAAGTAAGACACTTTATCCAAGACACTCTAATTTTGGTCTAGATTGTTGCACCTACCTTGCATATGAGAATACATAGGTTAGTGTGCTCTCATGGTGATAACTATTGTCCTCTAGAATTGCAACATAACTAACCATATCCTAATGCAGAACACCAACAAATTAATCCCTAAATAGCTTAAAAAACTTGAATCTATCAAAATCGCAACATCTTAATACTAGAACCCTTAAACATACATTGCTGGAATAGCTATAAAAAATGCATAGAAGGCAAAATCATGTTGGTGCTATAGCTCAAAATATTAACTCGCTATCCATCTGAGTGGTGGGCCCTCTAGAATATGAAACATAGCTAAGATTTACAATCACAACCGCTAAATCAATAATTGAAACTGCCAACAAGAAAAGACAACAGAAATGGAAGTTGTATATTGATATGCATCAGGCACCCTGCAGAACTTTGTTTATATCTTGAGTCGATCTCTTATTCAAATATTTAGGATTGATTCCAGAGCTTGTTTGCCTTGTGTGCATCAACATTATCACATGTTTAGTTTATTTCTTTAGAAGTCCGACCATGGAAGATGCTAAGGTACTAAGACTACAATCAAAAATGATTACTTGTGTCTGTTTTATCAAGAATTGGTGCAGCCTTCTGTCACTAAGTTGTATGTTGAAAAGTTAAATGGGATCCCGGATCATGACCCTCCATGGCTGTCATCAAGTTTCAGTATGAGACCTGTATTGTGGTTTACTGAGAATGCCATTGTGTGTAGTCATGTTTCAGCATTCTTTCTCTGGAATAGCAAAAATTACGTATTCAAAAGTCCTCAAAATTTCATTATGTTGTTCATCTTCACTTAAGTTGAATCAAATACAAAGTCATGCCTCATAATCCGTAGGCAGGCAGACAGAGATTGGAGTGCTGGAACATGAGCCTATGGTTAATCGGGGAAGTTTTATTCCCGATCCACAGGCCTTCCACCTCCCCAAGCTTTCTGAAGTAAAGCCTGATTGCAGATTTTATATGCGAAACCCTCTTAATGTTGCATCCCCCTCTGCCTATTAATAGGGATGTTTAGGATCTATACTCTCCTGCATTATTCATTTTAGGATAGAATACCCTGCATAGGACAAGGAGGTCGCGAGACCATCCTCCTTGACCTCGGTACCAGTAAGATCCACCTAGCGGGTAAAAATAGCAAAACTATACCCGTTTCTAAATGTAATGTCGCAAAAGAAAGTTACGTGTTAAAATTCGATCGTCTACCTCATAACTTTGATAAAATTTTATTGTGTGTTCAGGAACCATTACAAATGGTGAAGACATATGAGCGACAACGACGCGAACGGGCAGCATCACCACCTGTAATGCCTCCGCCGTCGTCATCATCATCCCCAGCATCACCACCGAGACCTTCATCAACATCAACCGCCCCAGCGCCAGAGTTAACTGTAATAATGAACTCATTGGAAGCTTTATTAGCAACATTAAAAGAAACCACTAAGGCTAAGACCAAGGAGGAATCTCCTCATTTGGCTACCAGTTCAGCGGAACCGAAGAATTTCGAGCCCAGAAGGTCGACAGAGGACATCTCTAGGGAGCTTCAAAAAATCAGACTCCCGGAATTCTCAGGAGGCCGAGCAGGTGAACGTGCTGAAGCGTGGTTGGAGGGAATGAACGGATGTTTTGGGTTAAAAGAATATTCGTCTTCGGCAAAGACAAAAATTACCGTGTTTCAACTCAGGGAAAGTGCCTTGATTTGGTGGGGAAATCTAGAAAAACAGTTGCACCTTACATCAGATACTATCCCTTGGGAACTGTTTGAGGAAAGATTTCGCGCAAAGTATTTACCTCCATACTTTCAGCAACAGCAAGCAAGAGCCTTTCATACGTTAGTCCAGGGAAGTAAAACGGTGGAAGAGTACGAGATAAGGTTCATGGAACTGGTAAAATACATTCATTACTTAGACTCAGATGAACGCCAGGCTGAACGATTCATTTTTGGGTTAAACCCTCGCATCCGAGCCTTGGTAAGCATGTGGAAACCATCATCCGTAGCTGAGGCAGTTGAATGTGGCCGATATGCAGAAGAGCACCTTGGGATCAAAAGGGATATGGGGCCAGCCGGGCCTGTCCAAACAAGATTTCCAGGAAAGACTCCCCGGAACTTCTTCAGGGGGGGTAGCTCGAGGCCACTGTATGGTAACAGGTTTGCCCCGAGAAATATAGGGGCGGGAGCTCCCATGGCAGTAAACACTATAGCCGTGGGATCGTCAAACACCAGTCCCTGGGAATCTCAAAGGACCGCTAGCAGAGGGAGGAATTCGAGAGGAACCAATGCGAGAGGACGAAGCTCATTCTCTAGAAGCTCACGTCTTGACTCGAGAGGATCGGCGCCAGTTAATTGTTGGGGATGTGGGGGACCGCACTTTCAACGGGACTGCCCCGGAGCTTCATCCAATATATTGCATAGGGCTGGGAAGGAACCAAATTCAGACAACCGTGGTACCCATAGAATTCATGCAGTGGTCGACTGTGACCAAGTAGCACATCAATCCATGGTAGTGGAATCTTCAGGTACTATCAATGGTATAAAACTCAAAATCTTATTTGATACTGGTGCCACAGATAGTTTCATTTCTTCATATGCATTAAACAAATGTGGGCTGGCAGCTCGTAGACAAAATGATTTCCATCAAGTGGAAATGGCCTCAGGAGAACTCCAAACTGTAGACTTGAGTGTAGATCAATGCGGAATTGATCTAGGGGTCTGTGTGACTAAACTAAAGGTTTATGTCACAGCATTAGGGACATATAATCTTATCATAGGTATGGATTGGCTAGAAGCTCACCGAGCTTGGGTAGACTGTTATGGGAAAAGGATTCTAGGCATAAATGATGAAGGAGAAACCATCCAAATTCAGGGAATCAAGAGGGAAGTCTCTTTACGCTACATTTCAGTAATGCAGATGAGGTGTTGCTTAAGGAAAGGTTGCCAGGCTTATGCAATTCAAGAAGTAAGCCAAGAAAAAGGGCCATCCCTAGGACAATATCCAGTATTGGCCGAATTTCCAGATGTATTTCCAAAAGAACTACCTGGATTGCCTCCGGTAAGAGAGTTGGACCTTACTATCGAGTTAAAACCAGGTACCCAACCAATCTCTAAAGCACCTTATAGAATGACGGCGCCAGAACTTCGGGAACTGCAGATCCAGTTAAAGGAACTATTGGATGTAGGGCATATTCGGCCCAACACATCACCTTGGGGCGCTCCGGTAATTTTCGTGAAGAAGAAGGATGGAACTTTAAGATTATGCGTGGATTATCAAGAATTGAATCGAGCTATAGTAAAGAATCAATACCCTATGCCTCGAATTGACGATCTTTTCGATCAAATGAAAGGAGTTGTTGTCTTTTCAAAAATTGACCTTCGATCAGGCTATCATCAGTTAAGGATTTCTGAGAATGATATTTCCAAAACTGCATTCCAGACACGTTTTGGACATTATGAATTCACCGTGGTGCCATTTGGGTTAACCAATGCACCAGCTGTATTCATGAATCTTATGAATAGCGTTTTCCGTAAATATCTGGATCAATTTGTGCAAGTCTTTTTAGATGATATACTCATCTATTCCAAGAATAGGAAAGAGCATGAAGATCATTTGCAGATAGTATTGTCCTGTCTTAGAGAACGCCAGTTGTACGGAAAACTATCGAAGTGTTCATTCTTTCAGGAAAGAATTCATTATTTGGGGCACATCATTTCAGGTGAAGGGATTTCGGTAGATCCTGAGAAAGTAAAAGCGATCATGGATTGGCCAATACCGAAAAACGCTCATGAGATATGTAGTTTTATGCGTTTAGTCGGTTATTACCGAAGATTTGTAGAAGGGTTCTCCAAAATTGCAAAGCCAATTACAACCCTTCAGCGCAAAGGTGTTAAGTATGAATGGACCGAGGAATGTAGCAAAGCATTCTCTGAACTCAAAAGACTACTCACCAATGCACCGATTCTAAGAGTCCCTGACATGGACAAAGATTTTACAGTATGTACTGATGCATCCAAACAGGGACTGGGTGCAGTGTTGATGCAGGATAGAGGAGTAGTAGCATATGCTTCCAGAAAGTTAAAACCTCATGAAGAACTCTATGTTAATCACGATTTAGAATTAGCTGTTGTAGTACTAGCTTTAAAGATTTGGAGACACTATCTAGTGGGATGAAGTTTTACACTTAAAAGCGACCATCAAAGTCTACAATATTTGTTCACCCAAAGAGACTTAAATGC
>APFE030965773.1:161837-202787 GCA_000404065.3 Pinus taeda | reverse complement strand
AGATCGAGTGATAATAGGACCAGAATTAATCCATGAAATGGAAGCGCAGGTCAGTCAGATTAGACAGTGATTAAAGGGAGCACAGGGTAGAAAAAAGAGTTATGCTGATGCTCGCTGAACTGATAGGAGGTATGAAGTAGGGGACCAGGTCTTCGTCCGCATCAAACCAAATAAAAGTACTATTCGATTCGGAAAGGGACAAAGCTGTCACCCCGATTTATAGGACCGTTTAAAGTCGTGGAAAGAGTTGGACCTGTTGCCTATCGTCTTGTCCTGCCACCCCACTTGCATAGAATTCATAATGTATTTCATGTTTCTGTATTAAGACATTATGTAGCTGATCTATCTCATAACATCCAGTAGAATTGCAGGTATCGGACGAGGGAGTCATAATGGTCGAACCTTTACGTATACTGGAACGTAGAGTTCGACAGTTGAGGAACCGTTTGGTGGACCAAGTTAAGGTCCAATGGGACAAGTATAGCCCTGGATCAGCAACTTGGGAAAATACAGAGGACATCTGTCAGAGATACCCTAATTTATGTCCATTTTGAAGACCTTTACAATATGTTTTGTATATATTTACTTCACTACAGTCAAAGACTCAGAAACATTTGAATGATTTTGTGTAAACATGAAACTTTATGACGTAATATATGTTAGATTTCGCCTGGTACATGGATACCAAAATAATATATATGTAGATCGTTTTACTAAATTATAGATGTCAAGTAAAGTTAAAGGCCGTTAAATGATTTTACTTCTGATAGAAATTAAAACAATATAAATCTGTTTCATTTATGCATGTCAAAAATGAGCAACTGAAGTGGGAGACAGGAAGTGAATACATCCTAAATAAAAGTCCAACCACATGCATAGAATATGACAAATTATGTTATGCTGTAGTATCATATGTAAAGAATACATGAATTATTTTGAATATGCTGATGCACATTTTACAAATGCATGGGTAAGTGTATGATTGCAGATAAACTTGCAGATAGACTATGATTGCCGATAAATGATCTAATTTCCGGGATGACCACGTGATGGCAGAACCTCAGACAGATTAAAGCTCAAGTGATTCTATGTTAGGGTAGTAGCCCTAATTTTACTGGGAGGGGTGGAGGTGTTACCCACCGTTTATCCTCCAAACCCTGGAGTCATGGGAGGACTGTGCGAGTCACACTCCCCTAGACGTGTGATGATGACTGCCGGATGCCTACTGGGAATCAGGTCGGTATAGCCGACGCTGTCACCTTCGTGTTATGAATGGTTAGGTTGGTAAAATTGACGCCATGGCATACTCTAGTAGAGGACGGATAGGATGGGAGTAGAAGAGATTAGGGAGGATAGGATGAGTTTTGAATAGCTTGGGGACCTGGACACAAAAGGTCATGTCCATTAAAACCTTGAACCTAAAGCTCTAACTTCGGGACGAAGTTTTCAGAAGGGGGAATGTATGTAACAACCCTTAATAAAATTTTAAACTTTATAATATATGTATATATGTTAATTATATGAATTTAAAAACTTTATAACATATAATATGAATTTAAAAACTTTATAACATAAAATATGAATTTAAAAACTTTATAACATAAAATATGAATTTAAAAACTTTACAACATATAACTGGAAGGTTATAAACTATATCACTTAAAAACTGGTAAAATATATATATATAAGGTGAATGTTATAAAATATAATCATTAAACCTTATGAAATTATAATGTAAACTTACAAAGGGTACCAACGAACTTTTAAAGCGGAGCTGCCCGAACCATCTGAGTAGTTATTGCAGAACACAGATGAGAGTCGGAAAATATCTAAGGACCTTCAATGCGTGGAAGGTGGTGGCTGCAAGTGGGAGGGCGGCCACCGCCAGGCTGGTAGATAAATAGCAGGGGTTTGAACCGAGAGAAGGGCGGAAAAAGAAGTGAGGAGCAGAAAGAACCTGGAGCACAGATTTCACCGGGAGTAAATTGTCCATTGGAAGAGCTTTAGTCTGCTTGAGGTTCTGGGCACGGAGGGACAGAGAACTTCTGTTGGGAAGTTTTCTGGATTGAGCAGCTAGGTTGCTCAATCTGGTTGGGTGGTATTGGTCTTTCAGAGACTAGATCAAAACAGCGAGGACAACACCACCAGAATCAGCATCAGCAGCACCAGCAAAATTAGCCGCAGTTGAGGTAAGTACAAATTTAATGTCTTCGGGCTCTCTGTACTTCAGATTCTAGTTAATGTATAATTTTGGTCATTACACATGACATATTTTGTTACTTGATTAATGAATAATTAAGTGTTAAAGTATTTTGAAAAGAATTGAAAGAAACAATTATTAACCTGTTGAGATAGTATAAAGCAGTTTCTCATCTTCTTCCTCAAAAGAATGGAAAATATAAAGAGTAAAATGAATATAAAGAATAAAATGACCTCCTTGGAAAATATTCCAGTCATTCACGATTTCGTTGATGTGTTTCGTTAATCCATTCCTTGGTTGCCACCTAAGCGTGTTATTGGTTTCACAATTGAATTGATCCCTAGTGCAATTATTGTTTCTGGAGCTCCGTACTACATGAGCATCCCTGAGTTAACAGAACTCAAAATGTAGCTTTAAGAACTTCTGGATAAAGGTTAAATTCCCCTCAGTGTGTCCCCTTGGGGAGCCATCATACCGTCTGTACAGAAGAAGGACGAAACTTTGAGGCTATGCATTGATTATCGTAAGCTAAAAAAATTGACTATAAAAAATTAATACCCAATAGCATGTATTGATGATTTATTTGACTAAGTGCAGAGAGCTAGTGTGTTCTCAAAAATTGATCTAAGGTCGGGCTACCACCAGGTAAGGATAAAGGAAGAAGATATTTTTAAAAGCTCATTTCGAACTTGTTATAGTCATCACGAGTTCGTGGTATTGCCATTTGGCATTACAAATGCCCCAGCTACTTTTATGAGTCTGATGCACAGTAATTTTTAGCCATATTTAGATAATTTTGTACTGCTTTTTATTAATGACATATTAATTTATTTTTAGAATTAGGAGGAGCATGGAAAGAATTTCAGGATAGTGGTGTGGATTTTGTCGAACAATCAGTTATACTCTAAGTATAGAGAGTGACATTTTCAAAAGCCAAATACAGTATCTGGGTCATGCTATATTGATAGAGGGAATAGCAGTGGATCCAGAAAAGATTAAAACTATTATGGAATGGACCACCCTCCAAAATGTTACTAATATTAGATCATTCTTTGGGCTTAGCCAGTTACTACCGCCAGTTTGTTGAAGAATTTTTTAAAACCACCTTTCCTATGACCTCATTACAGAAAAATGGATGCACTTTCCATTGGACAACTGAATGTCAATAATGTCTTAAGCGATTAAACAAATTACTTGCTACTGCACTGGTACTAAAAGTAGCAGACCCAGAACAAATATTTTGTGGTTTTCACATATGCAAGTGAGGAGGGTGTTGGCGGAGTATTCATGCAGGAAGGGAATGGTATAGCCTATGAATCACACAAATTTAAAGAATACGAGCAAGGATATTCTGCATACAATCTTGAATTGACAAAGGTAGTGCATGAGCTTAAAATGTGGCGACACTACCTATTCAGAATTGAATTTTTGTTATTAACAGATCATAGAAGCCTTGCAAATTTCTTTAACCAATCCATCTTAGATGATTAGTAGGCCATACGGATGACATTTTTGAGTGAATTTGACTTTTAAATGAAGCACCTTAAGGGGAAGGACAATCGAGTAGCTGACACATTAAGCAAAAAATTACATAGTATCTATGAAGTTCAATTAACTCATGTATGATCTAACCTTCCTGATGTAATTAAGGAAGCATCTCTTAAGGACCCAGAATATCCTTTCCTTTGGCAGCAAGGATTGGAAGCTCAAGAGAAGTGGGGAACAATATGATTATGATATAAATCTAGAAAATATGTTAACCTTCAGAAAGAGAATATATGTTCCTAATCAAAATTCTATCAAACAATTGATATTGCATGAATTTCATAGGAAACCTTATGTTGCCTACCTAGGATACCAAAAACTACTTTCTAGCATAAAAAAAAAGGCTATTTCTGGCCAAGTTTAAGGAAAGAGGTCACATAGTACTTATCCGAATGTTTGGAGTGCAAACTGGTGAAGGTGGAGCATCAACACCCCATTGTACTATTGTAATCATTGCCCATTCCTAAGTGGAAATGCGAGACAATCACTCTAGATTTCATCACCAGTTTACCTCAAACTAAGAAGAAACACGAGTCAATTATGGTGGTGGTGGACAAGCTAAGCAAAACCGCTCATTTCATACCTTTAAAATCCAGTTAAGAAGTTGGTGTAAACCACACACATATTTATGAGAGAATTTTTTCCAACCACACGGAATACCTAAGGTGGTAATTTCTGACACAGATGTAAAATTTACATCTATTGGGCCGTACAATTTGTATAAGTTTACTCTTGATTACACTGTATTTTTCCTTCTTTTTTATGCATTTTTGATATGATATAGTAATATGTTGATAAACTTTGATGAGAAATGAATAAAATTTCTTTTGATACGGTTCAACTAAGCAAAGCTAACTTTCGTTGTTTTTATGTAGAAATTGGCAGAAGGAACAACTGATGTTCAAAATATTGAAAAGGAAATGCTAAACAGAGGAAAAGGAGCACACCTTATGTAGACGAATGAAGGAATAAATCAAGAGGATCAACAAAAGTTGGAATGTCGTCTGATATTAGCATTTAGTTGTAAATTCCTCAGGATCTCCTAATCTTGAGGAATCACATTTATCTCTTTTACTTCTTGATTATAAAAGGGAACTTCTTACCCATTTGAGGTAGTAATTTTAATATATGAAGTGTAATCCTGAAGAAGATAGTGCATTGTAATGACATTTGAATTTGATGATTAATACATGAATTGAGTTGTTGTTCAGTCTTGATATTATGAAGTAGTTAAGCAGTGTTCGCTAGCGCCTCGGACTCGGTCACTGGTGGATTCCACTTTTGTTCCCTATGTTTCTACCTTTCTTTTACCGCAAGTTTATTTACTCTCCTTTACAGTTTTATAGACGATTTACTTTCATTGGTGTGGAATTCACGTATGTATTTCATTACTTATTAATTCTGCTAATCGATTTTGTTGACAGCTAATGATTAGGATTGGGTGAATGTAATGTAAATAAATAATAAAGAATATGAACAGTCATCAGGGGATGAAGTGAACATTCTCTCCCTCATGTATACAATAAAGACCAACCTGAAGGAATAAAATGAATTGATTGGTTGAAGTTACTACCTGGCCTGACATGGTATGAGAGTAGGTCCTATTTTTAGTATTCCTGCCTTTGTAACTCCATTTTTCTACCTATTTTCCTGTTCTACCCATATTTCAGAACTGAAACCGCTGACCTGGTATTCTGTCTCGGCTCTCTACCATAATAATTTTCCGTGCCCTCTTCTCTGGAACGTTTTTTATTATCCCTTGCCTCACTAATGCATGCTTGAGTGTTGCATGAGGGAGTGTTGAGGATGCATTTGGCAATTCGAGGTTCTAATCCTACTGCTATGGATAGTAAGGCACTATGGCGAGCTTTGGATTGGTGTGCATCGATTGCCTCCACGCTGAAATGAAGAACGTTCCTCCGATGAATACGAGTTGAATGTGTTGAATTTGAAACCTGTGGTGTGTTGAATTTGAAACCTATGTTGTAGTGAATTTGAATGTGTTCAATGTGTTTAAGTGTTGTCTTACATTGAAACCTACCCATACATTTAAGTGTTGTCTTTGCTTTTGAATGTCTTCGCATTATTATGTATGCGTTGTCCATTTACATTGAATATTTGCATTGTATTACATTTAACACTTAATTGTTGCTCCATACATACTTTTACTCTCATATACTTGAGCTCCTCCCATCAAAGTCTATTGAAACGAGGAATGAGGAATGATGAAACTGTTGCACTGTTCATTGAATGATTGGTATAGCATGCATTATTTTTGCAATGTCCATATGTGGTGTTTAACACTGTGGTGAATGTTTGCATTGTATAACATTGTTGTCTTACATTTAACACTCAGAGCACTGTCCATATGCATTGAAAAATGCTAAATGCAGTCAAAAGGAGTTGCTAGATAACATTTTATGTTTGGATGAAAACATAAGCATGTTAATTCTTATACAATTTTGTAGTCTTGGGTATTGACATTTGCTATCTAGTCATATCAGAATTATATTTTTTCCCATTAAGACTAAAATTTTCCAGCAGAAGTCTTTGTTACAGTATGCATTCAATCATATCTATTGTGGGAATAGTTCTTTCTAGCAAGGAGAATTATCCTGAGTGGTCCCAGATGATAAAACACACCCTCATTTTCAATGAGTTGTGGAAAGGAGTGTGTATTGGAGAAGGAGACAAACAACCAGAACAACCTACCTGAGACAAAGAGCTCGCCATTTGGGAAAGTAAGAAGAACAAAGCCTATGCATTAATTGCAACATCTGTAAGTGAATAGGTGAGTCACCATATTATGCCATTTTCAACTACTTTCGAAGCCTTACAAAAGCTGAAAGAACTCTATGAATCACATTCTACACTTGAATTTGTTCAACTCATGATTAAACTCTTCACTCTTGAATCATAAAATAATGATCCTCTTGCTCTTGCATCGGAAGTAAAGTCTATAATGCATGATATCCAAGCCACTAAAATTGATTTGGATATTCCTCTTATGAATTTTCTCAAGGCAGTTTATCCTACTTACTCCAATTATCTTGAGTCATTACAAGCAAATGGAAATCTTAGAGACATTACATTTGACTCTCTTGTGAAACAAATTGTTGAAAGAGAGAAAGCTTTTGGAAAGAAGACAGCTCCTGAATCTTCTGAAGAGGCTTTGTGCCTTGCTCATAAAGAAGAGCATCCTGCTCAAGATTCTTCCAAAGGAAGAGGTGGTCGAAGAGGAAGACGAAGATATTTCAGAGGCAGGGGGGGCAGACACTCTCAAGGAGAAAAGGCAGTTTTTCACTTGCATATGCTACAAAAGAAATGGACCACATGATGCCTCTACATGCAAGTTACCTTGGGTCAAAATTGAGCAGCAAAGAAATCAACCCAAAGGTAAAACTAATGATACAGACAAAGGTAAAGCACCTGAATCCACTCACTATGTTGTGGCACAATGTACTATTGGAGTAAATGAAGATTTATTTAATGCTTCACTTGCTTCTCGAAAAAATTATTGGTTGCTTGATTCAGAAGCAACTTGCCACATGTCTCATAGAAAATATTTTTTTGAAGATTTACTGACAATGTTGATGGAGCAGTATAATTTGTAGACCAATCAAAAATCAAGACATCAAGGCTTGGCACAATCAGGCTTAAATTTCCCGGTCTTCTAGACTTTCTTCTGCATCATGTTCTATATCTCCCATAGCTGAAGAGAAACTTGTTGTGCTTGGTCCACATTTGCTAGCAAGGTCACTCCATTCATACATTTGATGGCAAGCCTCAGGTGAGAAAAGCATCTGACCACTCACTTGTCATGAGGGGAATAGAATAAGAAAGGCTTCTCAAGATGCAAGGTACCTCTTCTCGTGCACAACATTTCTCATACAATTCTCATTATGAAGAAGGTACAGTTCCATCAAGTTTATTATGGCATGCTAGATTTTGACATCTGAACTATGATAGCCTCTGCTTGTTGAAGAAAAATGGCGTTGCTGGTTTGCCTACAATTCCTCGGAAATTTAAGCAATGTGATGCTTGCATTCTAGCAAAGCATAGCAAACAGTCTTTTCATGATTGAAATTCAAGAGCACATAGAAAACTTCAACTCATTCATTCATATTTATGTGGTCCAATGCTTGTTCCTTCTGCAAATGGAAATAAATATATGATGGCATTTATTAATGACTACACCAGAATGTGTTGGGTTTATTTATTGAACAACAGATCTGATGCTTTTCAAACATTCAATAACTTTCATAAATGGATTGAAAATGATGCACAATCTCATATTGGGTCTATTCGCACTGATAATGGAAAATAATACACATGAAATGAATTTGAAAACTATCTTTGCCAACATGGGATCAAACATCAAATTGTTGTACCTTATAATCCCCAACAAAATGATGTAGCTGAAAGAGTAAATAGGACAATCTTAAATATGGTACGCTCCATGCTTTTCTTCAAAAATGTTAAAATAATGTTTTGGGATGATGTTGTTCTATGTGCTACATATATAAAGAATAGATGTCCATATAATGCTATTATAAACAAGACTCCATATGAAATGTGGTATGGGCACATTCCTTCAGTAAAGCGTCTGAGGGTCTTTGGTTCCACATGTTATGCCTTGATACCAAACGTACATAGAAATAAACATGGTGCAAGAAGTCATAAGTGTATCTTCGTTGGGAACTCAAACACCTCCAAAGCATAACGTCTCTACGATGAAGTCAATAAAAAGTTTGTTGTATCCAGAGATGTAATTTTTCTTCAAACTGACAATGTTGTCGAGTGGCAACTTGATCACTTGGATAGATTCACAAATGCAAAATCATTTCAAGAATTTGATAATCAGATTCCACATCTTGAAGGGGGGATTCCTATACTAGATCAACATGTGGAATCTTCTTCTGAAGAACTCTCTCCCCCTCATGAAACTCCAACAACGGATGATGCTTTAATTGATGTGATTGATAGAATTAGGAGACTCAACCTTGATTCAGTCCCAACTAAATCAATGAAGCAGCCTAGACCATCTGAGAAAGGTCCTGCAAAGTCGCTGACAAAGACACTTGAAAGTGCTCATCCCAATGAAGTTGGAAAGTCAGGAACTAGAAATTCAAACTGGCAAAATGTAGGTGATGTAGATGACTCTAATTCACCTGTTGATATGGATGTTTCTTATTATTGTGAATTGAACTTGTCTACATATTTTGAACCAACTTCCTTCAAAGAAGTTGTTTCTCATGATGAATGGAAAGAAGTAATGCAAAAGGAGTATGATGCCGTCATAAACAATGGCACTTGGAAGTTGGTTGATCTTCCATTAGGAACCAAACCAATTGGCTACAAGTGGGTCTACAAGAACAAGTATAAAGCTGATGGCTCACTTGAAAAGCACAAAGCCAGGCCTGTGGCAAAAGGTTTTGAATAGAAGTAAGGGGTCTATTATGAGGAGACTTTTGCCCCCACAGCAAAATGGGCTACCATCTGGACACTCTTTTCCCTAGCATCTCAGAATGGTTGGCAAGTCCATCAAATGGATGTAAAAACTGCTTTCTTGAATGGAGATCTAAAAGAGAATGTTTTTATGTCCTAGCCTAAAGGATTTTTTGTGAAAGGACATGAAGATAAAGTATGCAAAACTTGTGAAATCCTTGTATGGCCTCAAACAACCACTGCAAGCCTTGTATGAAAAACTAACTGAGCATCTTTTTAAACTCAATTTCAAACATTATGATCTTGATGATGCAACTTTATTTATCAAGAAAGTTGGAAGAATAGTTGTATATCTTGTGGTATATTTAGATGAGCTTTTGATGACAGGGAAAAATGAAAGCTACATTGCATCCGTAAAGAAGGAATTGGGGAAGAGTTTAGAAATGACTGTTTTGGGCTATGTTCATTACTATCTTGGTATTGAAGTAACTCAACATCCAAAATCCATATTTCTTTCTCAAAAGAAGTACATTGGAGATCTGTTGAACATGTTTGGAATGACAGAATGCAATCCTCTCAGTACTCCAATGGAACAAAATTTAAAGCTCACATATATTGAAGGAAAATAATTTGAGGATGCAACAAAGTATAGAAAGCTTGTAGGAAGTCTCAACTACCTAACTACTACTAGACCAGACATTTTGTTTGTTGTTGGAATCCTCTCTAGGTTTATGCAAAAACCTTGTGAGGGACTCTGCTGCAAAAAAAATTCTAAGGTACTTGAAGGGAACTCAAGACCTTGGAATCAAGTATACACGGGTGGATGACTTTAGCTTGATTGGATACTCTGATTCAGACTTCGATGGAGACAAAGAAACTAGGGTATCTACTTCAGGATATGCTATGAATCTTGGATCAGGAGCTATCTCCTAGAGATCACACAAACAATTAGTTCTAGTAGATTCCACAACAGAAGAAGAATACGTGGCAGTAGCTGAGGCAACAAAATAAATTGTATAGCTCAGGTAAATTCTTGAAGATTTGTAGGGAAAACAAGTATAATCAACCTCTCTCATGATTGACAATACCTTTGCAATAAATTTGGTCAAGAACCCAAACTTCCATGACCGAATGAAGTACATTAATACTAAATATCGTCTAATTCGACATCATGTTGAGGCCAAAACAATCCATCTCCGTCGTTGTTCCACTAATGAGCAAATTGTAGACATCTTTACCAAAGCACTTGGAATAGAAAAGCTTGAACAACTCAGAATGATGCTTGGACTCACCAACATCCCTTTAGATTAAGGGGGGGAATGCTGACACCTAATCATTAGGATTAGGTGAATGTATTGTAAATAAATAATAAATAATATGAACAATCATTGGGAGATGAAGTGAACAATCTCTCCCTCATGTATATAATAAAGACCAACCTAAAGGAATAAAATGAATTGATTTCGTTGAGTTACTGCCTGGCCTGACAGATTCCATTTACTTATGTTGTGGATTCAATTAGTCATTAGGAGAGAGTTATTTCTAGTTCATCAAAAGATGGAATTGTTATTGATTCAATTGGAAGCTTTATTCCTCCACAATAGCTTAGAATTAGCTAGAAGAGATCTATTATTGCTACAATGCAGTCAGTTGATGCGATTGCAATTAGAATCTCTTGATAAATATTGAGTCTTGGTTCCAATTAAGGTTGAGTTTTGATGTTTAGATAGGTTATTTTCTCTGATGTTACAAGCTTGATATTTATGATTTAATCAATTTACTCTTGTATTGAATTTAATAAATCATCTCAAATCATTACTTTCCATAGATATAACATTTGTGCATATTGTGTACACTCTTGGAACAGAAAGGTGTACCCAGGTCGATGATTAATGTGAGGGAATTAGGATTTTACTAGTTGTTGGACAGGCAATATGACCATAACCCGAGGAAATGATGTAATGAATCTAGTCTTATACCCTCCTACTCAGCCAAGCCTAACCATTGTAAAAACACGGAAACAACCTGTAACATATTTAAAAGAAAATATTCATTCACCATTCATTGTGGCAGATGCCCTTGAATTCAAAAACCAAATAGAAGATGATTTCATTAATAATTTTATCAATCACACTTCTATGATGTCTCATTTGAGATGTCACATGATTAAATCAGACCTTGACAATGAGATTGAAGAAGATTCCCTGAGAGATATCAATAGCCAACCAATACCAACAACCATTGTCTATAATAGCAAGCTATCAAAATTGAGCAAGGGAAGATCCTGAACATCAACAGTAATCTGAGTAGCAACCACCAACAAAAACTTATCAAAGTCCTTAGGAAATACAAAGGGGCTTTTGCATGGGACTACCTAGACATGGAAGGGATTGACCCTCAGTTATGCATGCACCACATCTACACTGAAAAGGATGCAAGACCCATTCGACAACCACAACGTAGATTAAATCCTCATCTAAAGGATATTGTGAAAGAAGAACTTAAAAAATTATTAGATGTGAATTTTATTTTTCCTATATATGACAGTAAATGTGTTCCCCCATTAGTCATTTTCCCCAAAGAGAATGAATAATGGAGGATATGTGTTAACGACAGAGAACTCATCAATGCAACATAAAAAAGACCATTTTCCCCTTCCCTTTATCGATCAGGTCCTAGATACATTGGCAAGGAATAAATTCTTCTCTTTCCTAGATGGCTTCAACGACTACAACCAAATTCAGATTGCCCCTAAAGACCAGGATAAAACTACTTTCACCTATCTGTGGGGAAAATTTGCTTACAAAGTATTGCCTTTTGGATTTTGCAATGCACCTACTACATCCCAAAGAGCCATACTCAGTATTTTCATAGACATGATAACTGAAGGGTTGGAGGTGTACATGGATGACTTTACACCCTTTGGGGATGACTTTGATCAGGCATTACAGACATTGGAGAAAGTCCTAGAATGGTGTATTGCAACTACGTTATGCTTAAGTCATGAGAAACGTCATGATGACGACAAAGGGCTTGATTCTGGGTCATTACATTTCAGCAACTGGAATTCAGGTAGATCTAGCAAAGATATAGGTAATCCTCTTATTAGCTACTCCCTACACTCAAAAAGAGGTATGTAGTTTTTTAGGATTTGCTTGATATTATCGTAGATTTATAAATAAAAAATTCACAGATTATTGCACCTTTATATGTCTTGACAGGGAATTTTGATTTTATATAGACTGATAAATGTGACACTGCCTTCACATATCTTAAATGGCTAGTATGGACAACACCAACATTACGAGGGCCGAATTGGGATATGCTTTTCTTGATCTCATCAGATGCATCATGTTAGACTCCTTCTTATGTCATTGTGAGATTGATTCTTCTTCAAAACCCTGTTTTGAAGAAGAAATCATTAAATGTGTTGTTTTAGAATATGTAATTTATTCTCCAGCTCTTCAAATGGCAGCAATTTTCGAGATAATGTGTCAGTATGCCTGAGGAATTTTTTAAAATAGGTCGGGATGCAGTGTCATATGTAGAGTCACTTATCGAATCCACATGGGAGGATTGGAAGGGCTTATCAATATTCTGGATTCTGAAAGTAGGTTTTGGTTCCTTAGAATCCAAGCTCCTACCAGAGCAAGAAGCTATTCGCCTAAATCTTGCAACCAAAGTTGCCATGCCTTCTACCAAGTTAATGAAGAGTAGTTTAGGTTAGCCTATGCCAGGAAAGGAGAGTGAACCTGCAAATAAAGATACCATTAAAATGTTGGAGGCTACAGTGCAAAGGTTGATAAGTCTTTGCTCAATGTTGAATGAAATGGAATCAATATGTATTCTGAACCATATCTTTGTTCTAAGAGAGTACCTGAGGGATTGTGTACTAAACAACTTCAAGAAAAGGTTGATTACAATTTTAAAAATTGATAGGGACCTTCAGCGGCCTTCTGTTCTGGAGTCATTGGTTCACTGTCATATGAATATAGTTCATCTGGTTGAACAACATGTAAGTATGGATTTAACTCAGGGTATAAGGGAAGGTGTTGTTGAGTGGGGCATTTTCTGGACCCATACGTGGTTTGCATACTTTTGAGAAACCTGTACAGAACACAGGCACATCGATTTCAATTATCTGTTATTGGTACCTAGAGAATGTTATTAAGGATGTAAATGGTGTTGGTATTTTATTTACACCTATAGATAAGTGCTTCGAGAGTGCACGACCTGTTGGGTGGGCGCGACCCGTCCAGGGGGTCCCAATAGTTGGAAAACAACACGGGCGTGACCTGTTGGGCACGCGGGACCCGTCCAAAAGCAATCCATGTCAGTGCATTGGAACATGACCTCCAGTTATTGCCAAGTGGTGATCTCACGGAAATTGGTGAGAGAGGAGTGAACATTAATGGTGGCCAAAAGCAAAGAGTTTCTATCGCCAAGGCCATATATGTTAGCGCAAATGTTTATATATTTGATGATCCTCTAAGTGCACTCGCTGCCCATGTTGGCTATCAGGTATTTGAGAAATGCCTCAAGGATGAACGCAGGGGGAAAACACACGTTTTGGTTAGCAATCAAACCAATGAACTGCATTTTCTTCTACAAGTGGATAGAATTGCGGACAATGACCCTTCAGTGACTATATGTGAAAGAAACGAACAGTGGGAGCAGTAAAGCAGTAACTAGTGTTGTGCATGGCATTGCAAGACTCCAGTCTCTCCACTCCATGTGAGGGAAAAACCAATGAAGATCCAATTAAGAATGCACAATTTTCTTATTTGCATAATGTTCCTACTGGGGATCTAGTCTACCAAGCCCTTGTAGTTGAATTTTGGGGTGGCTTTCTAGAGAACAAATCTAAAATTATTGTTGAGGAATTCGAGAGAAATGGATGTTCAACACAAAATGATTTTAGAGTTGGTCCTCATGCAGTTGGTTCAGATGGAATCGTATACCTCTGTACATGGATGAGATCTATATCATGGAGAACTGGGGATTCTATTGCATTTTGGAAACAAAATTCAGGGAGGCAAGCACTGATCATTGCGAGAAAACTTTTTGTGGAGGATGCAAATCTTGTGGAAAGGGCTGTACTGAATTGCACAAAGAAAAACCAGATGTTTGAATAGACACAAGCCACAATCAATGCCGCATTGTTAAAGGGAATTCCGAGAAATATTGACTTTTTCAAGGAGCTTGTTCTACCATTTGCAGTCATTTCTATCAATTTCAAGAAGCAATTTCCTACAACCAAGATCTTGTTTATCTGAAACTAAGAAAAAATCATGATGGATGAGATAGAAAATACATAGTTTTCGCTTCAATTATTTCACAAGATATGTATGCACTGATATTGGAGACGATATAGCACTATTTTTATTTATTAGTTCATCTGGGATTAGGATGAAGAGAACATTTGTCATCCTCACAAAAATGTTACATCCAAGTGCTTTTGAAGGTGAATATGCAGAGTGCGTATGTACCCAAATGGGCCGCAGAAGAGAAAATAAAATGCAGCGAAATGGTTGCTCCTGAAGTGCGATATAGTTTTGTGCTTCAAAGTGCTGACAATGAACATCTTTGCAATATAAATAATAAGAAAGATGTGCATGAGTGTCAGTGGACAGGTGATGGAGACCCTGCAGTTGCTTTTGTGCATTATCGATTCATTATTGAGGAAGAAATTCCTGCAGTCTATGTTTATAAACTTCAGTTACAGAAATGTGTACAAGGAAGAGGGCTTGGCAAATTTTTGATGCTTATCGCACGCAAGAACTAGACGAAGGCAGTGATGCTTACTATTCAGAAAAGAAATATATCTGCAATGAATTTCTACACTAGCAAACTAAGATACATAATTTCCAGCATATCACCATTACGAGTAGATCCACTGATCGGAGCAGAGAAGAATTTGGTGCACATCCTTGAAACTTGGCCCTTCACTTCAGCCATCTGTTACCAGAAGAATAGGATTCGTATTCTTATCTATGACCTCAGTTAGTCACATAATGGGGTTTGTGCTCCAATTTTTAGTCTTTTTGGTTAGAGAATTTCGAGGAGAAATTTGTTCTTTGTTCTATTTATGTAACATTAGGTGAAACAACGCCCAGGTTTTTGGGTTGATCTGTTTTCTCCTACAACAGTCTTATTTAATGTATTAAATTTTTTTGTAAAAGGGATAGTTGGGGGGGAGAGAGTGCTGAATGCTGTTGGAGGAAAACCGAGTGTCATTGTACAGCTTTTTGACAGAGAATTTAATGAAAATACATAGCTCTGGCTTCTGAGATTCCTATGGTATGACAATTTAGCATAAGTTTTCCTTCTGTTTCATATGTAACCTTTTATGTTTTCATTTCACTTCATGATCATTTCCAATTGAACAAATGAAGTGTTTAGGTAAAATTCATAATATTTTATGCTCTGCATATAAGTTTGTTCATATTTAATGTTTTCTTCTATTTGACAAGGATTCATTCTCTATGCCCTTGTCAGCTCCTCAACAGTCTTGCCATTCCATTTAATCTCAATTTGATGTTAAATTTCTTCCCTACCTTGCCTCAGGAGATAATCTGTGTTTTTTATTATATTTCTCTGTTCAAGTTGTTTCTTTGCCCCATGCAGCCCAGAGAACCCCATTATCCATTAAAACCCTTTTTTCTATCTGTTTACTAGCCTAAAACCAGTGTTCTTTATTGGTCATCTCCACCCTTTGAAGACCTTTTACCGAGATAGACCAGAGAGAGCCCTCTCTTGCCTCGTAGGGCTAGCTATGAGGCTAAGTGGTTTGATGTTGCCTTGGAGTTTACATTTTTCAGCCTGAGGTGAAATTTCAAGCGCTAACATATTGGTGACCATACTGGGGAGAACATTCGACTTGTTGATTGTGTTGTCCCAGTACATGAAATCAAATTGAAGATCTGCTGCTGATGGTGGACAACAGACAGAAACATATGTAGGCTAAACCATTCACCTGGTGACTCCAATTCGATCCAAACATTCTAGTGCTTGTTGATTCATTCATGTAATGGTAGGGTATGTGGCAAACCTTACCCTGTGTGAAGCAGTAGAAGAAATAAGAAATGAGTTAGCAAATGCGGAATTTGATGAAGATGTTTTCAGTACCTTGCTTCAATGGTCAAAATCTTCAAAGTTCCCTTGGTTCAAGTTAATTGTTGAAAGAATCGAAAAGGAGATTCAAGATTTAGATGAGCAGATCCAGTCATATGATCTCCAAGACCCTAAAAAGTTCTTGGAAATCCTTCCTCCATTGAAACAAGAACTCATAGAATTGCCTACAGATGTTTACATTGACAATGTGCAGCTGGAAATATGTGTTGTAGAGTTGGGGCAGCCAACAAAGTTTGGCTTCTGTGATCCTATTGCAGCATACATGGATATGTTTTTCAGTTTGATTGATGGATCAGGCTATCTTTTCCGTGACCAGGGTCATTACATGCATGAAGAGCTGCCAACAATTACATCTGTGTCCTGGCGGAAGCATTCTCAGCCGGCATCATTCTCAGGTTTACTTGAATGGTTAATCTGGCATTTCAGTATTACATGATCTATTTTTGCAGCATAGTAGAGTAGATTTTGTAAATAAATAAGCAGCCATAAGGCAGCATTTTTTTCCAGTTTCATTACAATTTTAGTGTGAGGTTTGCCGAATTAGTCTTTCAAGCAATTTAGCTAGATTCCAGTTAATAAGTTGAGTCTTCAGTTGTGTTGATTTCTTCAAATAATGGACTCCATTGCTCAATGGATGGAGGCATTGTCTACTCTCCCAAAGTTTTGCGGTTCTTGGCACCTCCACGAAGCGGCAGCTGCCATCCCAAGTGGAGCCGATGTTAGACTCCGTCTTATGTCAGTGTGAGATTGATTCTTCTTCAAAACCCTGTTTTGAAGAAGAAATCATTAAATGTGTTGTTTTAGAATATGTAATTTATTCTCCAGCTCTTCAAATGGCAACAGTTTTCCAGATAATGTGTCAGTATGCCTGAGGAATTTTTTAAAATAGGCCGGGATGCAGTGTCATATGTAGAGTTGCTTATCGAATCCATCATGGGAGGATTGGAAGGGCTTATCAATATTCTGGATTCTGAAAGTAGGTTTTGGTTCCTTAGAATCCAAGCTCCTACCAGAGCAAGCAACTATTCGCCTGAATCTTGAAGCCAAAGTTGCCATGTCTTCTACCAAGTCAATGAAGAGTAGTTCAAGTTAGCCTTTGCCAGGAAAGGAGAGTGAACCTGCAAATAAAGATACCATTAAAATGTTGGAGGCTGTAGTGCAAAGGTTGACAAGTCTCTGCTCAGTGTTGAATGAAATGGAATCAATATGTATTATGAACCATGTCTTTGTTCTAAGAGAGTACCTGAGGGATTGTGTACTAAACAACTTCAAGAAAAGGTTGATTACAATTTTAAAAATTGATAGGGACCTTCAGCGGCCTTCTGTTCTGGAATCATTGGTTCACCGTCATATGAATATAGTTCATCTGGTTGAACAACATGTAAGTATGGATTTAACTCAGGGTATGCGGGAAGGTGTTGTTGTGTGAAGCATTTTCTGGACCCATACGTGGTTTGCATACTTTTGAGAAACCTGTACAGAACACAGGCACAGTGATTTCAATTATCTATTACTGGTACCTAGAGAATGTTGTTAAAGATGTAAATGGTGCTGCTATTTTATTTACACCTATAGATAAGTGCTTCAAGAGTGTGCGACCTGTTGGGTGGGTGCGACCCATCCAGGGGGTCCCAACAGTTGGAACACAACACGGGCACGACTTGTTGGGCGTGCGAAACCCGTCCAAAAGAAATCCATGTCAGTGCATTGGAACATGACCTTCAATTATTGCCAGGTGGTGATCTCACGGAAATTGGTGAGAGAGGAGTGAACATTAGTGGTGGCCAAAAGAAAATAGTTTCTATTGCCAGGGCCGTATATGCTAACACAAATGTTTATATATTTGATGATCCTCTAAGTGCACTCACTGCCCATGTTGGCCATCAGGTATTTGAGAAATGCCTCAAGGATGAATGCAGGGGGAAGACACAAGTTTTGGTTACCAATCAACCAATCAACTGCATTCTCTTCTACAAGTGGATATAATTGCGGACAATGACCCTTCAGTGACTATATGTGAATGAAACGAATAGTGGGAGCAGTAAAGCAGTAACTAGTGTTGTGCATGGCATTGCAAGACTCCAGTCTCTCCACTCCATGCGAGGGAAAAACCATTGAAGATCCAATTAAGAATGCACAATTTTCTTATTTGCATAATGTTCCTAGTGGGGATCTAGTCTACCAAGCCCTTGCAGTTGAATTTTGGGGTGGCTTTCTAGAGAACAAATCTAAAAATATTGTTGACGAATTCGAGAGAAAAGGATTTTCAACACAAAATGATTTTAGAGTTGGTCCTCATGCAGTTGGTTCAGATGGAAGCGTATACCTCCGTACGTGGATGAGATCTATATCATGGAGAACTGGGGATTCTATTGCATTTTGGAAACAGAATTCAGGGAGACAAGCACTGATCATTGCGAGAAAACTTGTTGTGGAGGAAGAAAATCTCGTGGAAAGGGCTGTACTGAATTGCACAAAGAAAAACCAGATGTTTGAATAGACACAAGCCATAATCAATTCCGCACTGTTAAATGGAATTCCAAGCAATATTGACTTTTTCAAGGAGCTTTTTCTACCATTTGCAGCCATTGCTATCAATTTCAGGAAGCAATTTCCTATAGCCAAGATCTTGTTTATCTCAAAATAAGAAGAAATCATGATGGATGAGATAGAAAATACACAGTTTTCACTTCAATTATTTCACAAGATATGTATGCGCTGATATTGGAGACGATATAGCGCTATTTTTATTTATTAGTTTGTTTGGGATCATGATCAAGACAACTTTTGTCCTCCTCACTAAAAAGTTACATCCAAGAGCTTTTGAAGGTGAATATGCAGAGTGCGTATGTACCCGAATGGGCCGCAGAAGAGAAAATAAAACGCAGCGAAATGGTTGCTCCTGAAGTGCAATATAGTTTTGTGCTTCAAAGTGCTGACAATGAACATCTTTGCAATACAAATAATAAGAAAGAGGTGCATGAGTGTCAGTGGAAAGGTGATGGAGACCCTGTGGTTGCTTTTGTGCATTATCGATTCATTTTTGAGGAAGAAATTCCTGCAGTCTATGTTTATAAACTTCAGTTACAGAAATGTGTACAAGGAAGAGGGCTTGGCAAATTTTTGATGCTTATCGCACGCAAGAACCAGATGAAGGCAGTGATGCTTATTGTTTAGTAAAGAAATATATCTGCAACGAATTTCTACTCTAGCAAACTAAGATACATAATTTCCAGCATATCACCATTACGAGTAGATCCACTGATCGGAGCAGAGAATAATTTGGCACACATCCTTGACACCTGGCCCTTCACTTCAGCCATCTGTTACCAGAAGAATAGGATTCATATTCTTATCTATGACCTCAGTTAGTCACACAATGGGGTCTGCGCTCCAATTTTTAGTCTTTTTGGTTAGAGAATTTCGAGGAGAAAGTTGTTCTTTGTTATATTTATGTAACTTCAGGTGAAATAGTGCTCAGGTTTTTGGGTTGATCTATTTTCTCCTACAACAGTCTTATTTAATGTATTAAAAAATTTTGTAAAAGGGAGAGTTGGGGGGGAGAGAGTGCTGAATGCTGGTGGAGGAAAACCGAGTGTCATTGTATAGCTTTTGGCAGAGAATTTAATGAAAATACACAGCTTTGGCTTCTGAGATTCCTGTGGTATGACAATTTAGAATAAGTTTTCCTTCTGTTTCATATGTAACCTGTTATGTTTTCATTTCACTTCATGATCATTTCCAATTGAACAAATGAAGTGTTTAGGTACAATTCATAATATTTTAAGCTCTGCCTACAAGTTTGTTCATATTTAATGTTTTCTTCTGTTTGACAAGGATTCATCCTCTATGCCCGTATCAGCTCCTCAGCAGTCTTGCCATTCCATTTAATCTCAATTTCATGTTAAATTTCTTGCCTACCTTGCCTCAGGAGATAATCTGTGTTTTTGATTATATTTCTCTGTTCGAGTTGTTTCTTTGCCCCATGCAGCCCAGAGAACCCCATTATCCATTAAAACCCCTTTTTCTATCAGTTTACTAGCCTAAAATCAGTGTTCTTTATTGGTCATCTCCGCCCTTTGAAGACCTTTTTCCGAGATAGACCGGAGAGAGCCCTTTCCTGCCCCATAGGGCTAGCTACGAGGCTATGTGGTTTGATGTTGCCTTGGAGTTTACCTTTTTCAGCCGGAGGTGAAATTTCAAGTGCTAACACATTAGATACAACTATTGGAGTTGTTCTTGGTAGAAGAATACAAGAAACCCTACGCTATATATTACATCAACAAAAGCCTAACTCCTACTGAGCTGAACTATACAGTCATAGAAAAAGAATTTCTCACTGTTATTTATGTTATAAACAAATTTGGAAACTATATAACTGGATTTCCTATCTTTTTGTATAATGATCACTCTGCTATTAAATATTTATTCAGGAAGAGTGACACATTGGTTACTACTTTTATGGGAATTTGACATAACTATAAGGGATTGACCAGGGAAGGAGAACCTTGCAGTAGACTTCCTCTCCTAAGCCCCAAGAATAGAGGATGCAGTGGGGGAGGAGGATCAATTCCTGGATGAACTTTTGTTCGTTGTGGCCATAAAAACACCATGGTATGTAGATATGGCGAATTACTTTGCAGTGGGAAAATTTCCCAAACATCTGACACCTAGAGAAAGGAAATTGTTTGTACAATGCAACACTCATTTCTCCTGGATTGGAGGATGTCTTTTCCACACAAGGGTTAATATGCACATCTGTAGGTGCATTAGGGAGGAAAAAATTTATGACATCTTAAAGGACCTTGTGGTGGACACTTTGCAAACTACAGAACTGGACATAAAATTCTACGAATGTGATACTACTAGCCCATTATTTTTATGGATGCTAAGAAATTTGTTCAGGCATGTGATAGTTGCTAAAGGATGGGCCGCCATGGGCAATCTAATGAAATTCCGCTACATCCACAAATGGTGATAGAACCTTTTGAGTGTTGGGCATTAGATTTCGTTAGTCTGATCAAACCATCATCCAGCCAGAAATCGTATATATTGGTTGCAACAGAATATGTAATTAAGTGGGTGGAAGCAGTAGCATTACCAAGAGCAACAGAGAAATTCATGGGTCACAAGATTGTTTCTAGACTGAAAGATCATCACATTACACACATAATTACGTCTCTGTATCACCCGCAGGCGAATGGGTAGGTGGACAGGACCAACAAAGTTATAAAAACTATTCTAGCGAAGATAGTCTCACCGCATAGACGAGACTAGACTACTTGACTTCCAGAGGCCTTGTGGGCTTATCGCACAACTTGGAGAAACACTACTAGATACTCTCCATATCAGCTGGTATTTTGTATGGAACACATTTTCCCCATAAAATTTGAAATAAAACACTAAGGATAGCCTAGGAAGTAGGACTAGACTTAACTAAATCCTAGGGTAATAGGTTACTGCAAATGAATGAATTAGATGAAATTCCACTATTGGCTCTACATCATACTACACTTATTCAATAGCAAAGAGCCAAATGGCATGATGCCCTTATTAAGAAAAAGAAATTTCATGAGGCCAAATGGGCACTTCTATATGGTTCGAGGTTCAAAGACTTCCCAGGCAAACTACAGACTAGATGGCTAGGCCCTTACAAAATAAAGAAAGTACATGACAATGGCACCCTTACGTTGGCCACCATTGATGGGTCTGGTTCTTCTTCTAAAGCAAATGGGCATCATGTATGCCTCTACGAAAAACCACTTATCAGAGAATCTTTCTACCAACAGATATGTGAGGACCCCACCATGCATGTTTTAGCTGAAGGGGGAAATCCCTCGACAACTTCATGATGATAAAAGTTATTTCTTCATTGTAAAATATGTAAATATGATTTCTAATTTGATTTGATTTTCTTTATTTTTTCTTTTTTGTTTTCTCGTTCTTCAAACTTTTAAATAGTTGTTGTTCAAACTTTTGAATAGCACTTGTGTTGCATGTTTTTGCTGTTCAAACATTGGAATCACTGCTATTCAAACTTTTGAACAACAATTTTCTTCCATGTTCTGATGTTCAAACTTTTGAACAATATTTTTATTGCATGTTTTTGTTGTTCAAACTTTTGAACAGCTCCTGTTCAAACTTTTGAACATCACTTTTTCCATGTTTTTTTGTTCAAACTTTTGAACAACACTTTTCTTGCGTGTTTTATTGTTCAAAATTTTGAACAACTGCACTTTTTCCATGTTTCGTTGTTCAAACTTTTGAACAACACCTTTCTTGCATGTTTTGTTGTTCAAACTTTTGAACAACTGTTGTTCAAACCTTTGAACAACACTTTTTTGCATGTTTTTGTTGTTCAAACTTTTGAACAACACGTTTGTTTCGTATTTTTTTGTTCAAACATTTCAATAGTTGATGTTCAGACTTTTGAACAACACTTTTTTGCGTGTTTCTATTTTTCAAACTTTTGAACAGCTGTTGTTCAAACTTTTGGAAAACACTTTTTTTTGCATGTTTTTTCTATTCAAACTTTTGAATAGCTGTTGTTCAAACTTTTGAACAACACTTTTTTTGCATGTTTTTGCTATTCAAACTTTGAACAGCCGATGATCAAACTTTTGAACAATACTTTTCTTTTGTGTTTTGCTGTTCAAACTTTTGAACAACACTTTTCTTGCATGTTTTGTTGTTCAAACTTTTGAACAACACTTTTTTGTATGTTTTGCTATTCAAACTTTTGAACATCACCTTTTTATTTTGTTGTTCTAAGTTTTGAACAACGCTTTTTTTGTATTTAGCATTGTTGTTGAAATTTTTGAACAACAATTTTTCTTGCAATTATCTACTGTTCAATCTATTTGAACAACACTTCTTCTCTTTTTGTGTGATTGTTGTTAGCTTATCTCAACCCCATTTTGTTTTCTTTTCATGGCATGAAGTACACTACTTTCATGAGGGAAAGAAGTATGGATGCTATTGAAGGGAGTTAATACTATTGACGTTATGATCTTTAATAGGACAACCTCTTGATGATAGATTCTTTCCAAGAAAAGGGACACAATTATTTATATACTACTCTACTACATTATTTTCTATTGAACCTGATACTGATAGATCATATTGAATACCATGCTAGTTATACTTCTCCTGGTTATAAACTTCTTTGTCTATAATAAATAAGACTATGGGTATATTTTTTTCTCTATTGACATATTCAACTTTTTCTGCCATCCCTTCTCTTAAGGAGTATTGAGCCTCCCTCTATTTATCATAAAAATATGTAATAATAGAAAACTTTTGTCTGCAGATGGAGGATAGGGGGTCTCATTAAGAGCCAACCTACCATGTTCATAAGGCTGTAGCAAAATGGCATTCCCACTATGGCCACCACACTAGGGTTATGATCCATTGGACAACTAAAATATCCTTGGAACAGGAGGTCTCATCATGAGTCAGACTGATCACTTTTGCTAAACCCCAGTGAATGACAATGTGGTCATCGAGTTACCATGCTAGCACACTGATTTCTTCTGTAGAACAACAATGGAATTTTCCACTTATAAATTGAGGATCCTGGCTCATAAGGATTAAAAAGCAACTCTGCCAAGGCTATGGATGCCTGCTAGTAGCACAGGCTCTACTTATGATATTGAAGTGATATTTTAGCATCAATAATCATTATAATACCCTCTTCTTATTCTTTCTTTTTTGGAGAAATCATTCCCTTAATTTTTTTAGAACCTTTATGCTCGAGATAATGTTTTTTTATCAATCGCATCATTCCTAGCTAAGATACCATCATTAGAGCATCTTTTTGGCATATTATTGTCATTTATTGCATAACCTATCATCAACCCAAAGCTTCTTATCTTTTATTCATAACTACCTTTTTACACTCCACTCTCATTATAACCATACCTCTTACCATCTTGTCATTTATATGCATGCTCTATCTCATTTACTGTCATAACCTTCATCCTCTTTCCTTGCCATCAGAACAACACCTCCCTGTCTATTCGGTCATAGGCGACCTCTCATTTCAAGGAGGGGGGAGATTCCCATTACACCCTTGCATGCACTATATTTATTTTATTGGATTTCATATGTTGCTACAGTATGCCATGATTAAACGACATGTGCCAATATGATAGTCCTTGAATTAATAATATTAATTCTCATGGGAATTTCACTTCAACATCATGAAACTCAGCCATTACATTTGCTTGCTATTCTATCTCACCATTGTTGTTCTCTATTGCACGTTTCTTGCTATTGCTATTCTTTTTTGTGTTTTTCTTGTTTATTAATCTTTTGAAATTGTAGGAAGAATTCAAGCATTATGGGTGGAAAATCAGTGCACCGAGAATCTTTAGTATTGGAAATTTCAAACAAAGCCAGGGAGATTCTGGTGCATGCAAGATGGATGTGATACTTCATAAGGCTCCAGACCCCTAGCAGTAAAGTTTCTCTCGAATCTTATAGCATTTACGAAATGGGTAGTCCATGGTGAAAGGAAGAAGAATCACAGTATCAGAAGCTTTGATAGCTGAAGTATCTAGGCTGCCGGTGGAAGGAGTTGTATGGTCTAAAAAGAAAATAGTGTTGCAAGGTGCAGTGTATATTTTTAGAGATGTCAGCAAGGAATTAACTAGAAAAGGCAAGGGCATTGAACCGTCTTCTTTGGGAGAACCATGGCATGAGTTGGAAAGTGTTTTCTTGAAGTACATTACTTGTGATGGACGACGAGATGTGGTAAGACAACAACAACTCAAACTCTTAGCTATTTTAAAACAAAATATCACTGTTAATGTTCCATCTTTCTTGAATTCATTATTACATGATACCGCTAATAGAATAAGACAGGCTAGGCACCCCAAAAATGTAGTTAGCCACTGTGGTTTGATTAGACAAATTGTTAGCCATAATCTTGTTCAACAAAACTTAACTTGGGATGGTCTCATAGCACCTCTAGAGATTAGTCAAGACCCTGTAATCCAAAACTCTGCAATCTTGTAAATTATCCAACAGAGCCCTGTTTCAAAGAGGAAAAGGACTGATCATTAAAAAATTTAACCCAATAAGCATAGGCAGTCTGCAAGGTTAAAACTAGCCCAAAGGATGCTTTTAAATCCTCATGGTAGCACCGAATGACTAACGGAGCCATCCAAACCAATTAATGTATAGGATTCTAAGTTAGAACCAAAGGAACAATGTAATTGTGAGCCAAAACCAGAAGAAAAGGATAATTCAGAGCTTGAGCCCAAGGAAGAGTGCAATTCTGAACTTGAACATGGGGTAGAATGTCATTCTGAATCAAAACCTAAAGAAGAAGCCAATTTAGAACAAGAACCCAAGGAAGAACATAAGTCAGACTCAAAACAGGATGAGATGGACAATCTCAACTAATAGTGTTAAGAAAAGAGAACCACTTAACTACCGGAACTTCAAAGCTGGTGCAAGCCGTTTGGTCACATACAATAATATTATCCTAAGAGAAGGACCATATTGGTTGGGATGTCGATACAAGAGCCCTATTATTTGCTACCCTCCTGAAGGATATTGTTCTGACTATGAGTTGCCTGAAGCATAGGAAGAAACAACCTTTGCCAGTTTGATAAAATAGCATGATTTTAGGTCTGATAAAGAAACAAGTTTTCCAGCTTACTCTGTAACTACACTACATAGGAATTACTTGTTTTTCATGAGGACATGAAACAAGGTAAGCAGGGGAGTATGTTGGGCCGTAAAATGGGTATAAGTTTATTCTTGATTACACTGTCCTTTTCATTCTTTTTTATGCATTTTTTCCCTGATATAGTAAGATTTATGATTTAATCTGTTTACTCTTGTATTGAATTTAATAAATTATCTCAAATCGTTACTCTCCATAGATATAACATTTGTGCATATTGTGTACACTCTTGGAATAGAAATACGTACCCAGGTTGATGATTAATGTGAGAGAATTAGGCGTTTTTGAAGACATCTTATAGCACCCAACAACATATACATTTTGGAGAATGCTCTTCTCTGGGTTAGGCACCCAGATTCAATTTAGTATCACTTACAATCCATAGATGGATGGCGAAATGTAGTAAGTGAATCAAATTCTAGAGGATATGTTAAGAATGTTTGTGATGCAACAACTGCATAAATGGGAAGACTACCTCCACCTAGTGGAGTTTGATTATAATAACGGATACCATGAGACACTGGGCATGAGCCCCTTTGAGGTGTTGTATTGAAGAAAGTGCAGGGTGCCCATAGATTGGAATAGTCCTATCAACAGACTAACATTGGGTCGTAACATGTTAGCCGAAATGGAGGAGATGATTAAAAAGGTCTATCATAATTTAAAAGTTGCCCAAGATAGACAAAAGGTTTATGCAGATGAAAAAAGATCAGATAAGGAATTCCAGTTGGGGGATCATGTGTACCTAAGACTAAAACCTCAAAAAATTACTTTACAATGAAAGTCTTATGCTAAGCTAGCACCTCGATATTGTGGACTATTTCAAGTCTTGGAACAGATTGGACCTCTAGCGTACAAACTTGCACTACCACACCATATCTGAGTCCACAATGTTGTCCATGTTTCCCTGTTAAAAAATTATGTATATAATCCTCAGCATATAATTAACTAGGAAAATATACATGTAATAAATTAATAGAATAAATAACATATAATTTTTTTGCTTTGAAAGGTCTTTAATTGTAAAGTAGGTTGAACCAGAAGAAGAGTCTCTGGAAGAACCTCTTCGTATTTTTGATCGAAGAGAAACCACCTTGCAGAAATGGGCCATCATCTAGGTTAAAGTGTAGTGGAAGCACTTTCACCTAGAAGAGGCCACCTAGGAAGAAGAGGAATTTATTTGGAACACTTATCTGACACTATTTTCTTAATTGAAAAGAACAACATGGATGGTGTTCCTCACAAGGGGGGTATGATGTAACACCCCACACTACATGAACATTTAATTTGTTACCAAGTTTTACTTATTACCTTAGCTTTTACATGGTTTGACATAGAATGTTAAAGAACCAAGGCTGAGAAGCCAAGACATATTTTGTTACTTGATTAATGAATAATTAAGAGTTAGAGTATTTTGTTAAGAACTGAAAGAAACAATTGTTAACCTCCTGATATAGTTAAAAATAGTTGTGTTGGAAATAATACTGAGAGGGGGGGTGAATTAGTATTTAAAAATCATTAACTTTTTCATTTCCATAATTAGATTTATATATGCCATCCAATGAAGGGAACTCGCGTGTGCATGCAACTATTCTTAAAGCAACCAGTGTATATCCAGTGAACTTATGATTCAGTTAATTCATCATATGCTACTCTTTAATCAATGCATCAATATTTTCTTAAACATTAAAGAGTAACCATGTGCAGTAATAATAGAATAAACCATCACAAATAAGCAACACACATGAACACCAAGATTTAAGGTGGAAATCCAATGTGGGTGAAAACCACTTGCGACTGTCGTCTTTGTATTCTTTTAATAATAAGATTTTTTTTTACAATCTTGGACTTGTTCAAACTCATACTAGTACAAAGGCACCTACCTGCAGAAGGCTACAATCTTCTCTCATTTTCCAGCTGCTACTGGAAGGGAGATACACCCCCCTAGCTCTTGTACTAGCTGGTTCATTTACTAGTACATAGGCACCGACCTACAAAAGGCTCCAACCTTCACTCGTTTTCCAGCTACTACTAGAAGGGAGCTCCAACCCGCTTGGCTCTTGTACTGGCTGATATTTTTACCAGTACATAGGTGCTAACATATGGAAGGCTATGATCTTCTCTCTTCCTCTGGGGACCACGTTTAATGATTTTTCAGACTGGATACTCCTGGAACACAACACCACAATTTGAAGACCACGTTTCATCAAATTTTCATACTAGACCCATCAACAATATTGAAGCTCAAAATTAATCACCACTGCAATACAGCCATCAAATACATATTCATCAAGCAAAATTTAGTTAATTCAAACAATCAGATCACTAACACCAGAAAACTGTGCTTAACCTAGGAACCTACATCATCACTTGGAACCAGCTGTATACGCTACTTGGATGAACCCAAACTCCATTTATATGCTACTTTCATTAATGAAACCTACATATATCTTCAAAACTACTACAAAAATAAACTTTTGTACCAACCAACAATATACTGAATATCTACTGTCAAAGCTTTACACAGGCATCAACAAATATTACTTCTTTATATAATCAATCGATCAAATACCAGCCTCATTATGCATTCAACTTTACATTTGATCAATCAAATACCCAATTGATCCCTGATATAGTTGAAACCCAATAATCAATCTTTGATATAATTGAAACCCAATCATCAATCTCTGATATAATTGAAACAATCAATCATTGAAAGCTTTGAACCTCTGGCACAACTGAATCAAATAATCACTGAACCATTTCCACAATGAAATCAACCATTCATTCAAACTTAATCAAATTCAACCAATCAACTGGAATAGACAGACCACTATAACCAATACATTGATCTTAACCCAGGACACTACATCAACAACTAGAACTAACTATAACCTCAAAAGGCATGTGTCAAAATGTATAGACTTCTTTAATGAAGCAAACATGCGTGTATATGATACTTCCTTTTTCGCAACCCATGTATACCTTTAAAGGTACTGAATCATAAAACATGTGAACCACAAACTGTACAAATCAGTGATATTTGAAGATCTACTGTCATATTACAGAGTTATAAATAGATAGCAACAAGGATCACCCTCTTTTCTCAATCTATTAATCAATGAGACACAAACTCTTTATGCATTCGGTTTTACTTTTAGATCTAAGAAGACATCATTGAAAAACAACAATAATACAACAACAAAACAATAGTATTGATCTAATTGATCAGTCATCCCTGAACATCAAAATTTTCTTTTGCATACGCTACTTGGAAGAGTTGAACCAATGTGAATATGCAGCTTCACTAAAGCGAACCAGTGTATAGATTTGAAAATACTTACTTATAACTTCGTTGCAATTTCAGAATTCACTCATACCCAAATCATCATATATAAAGGATAAAATTTGTGTTAGCAATCAGATCTAGCCTATCCATTGTTAGACCATGTAATGATAAGTCATTATTATCTTGATCCATCCTCAAATTGCGTCCATCATCAACCACATAGGTGCTTCCTTAGTTCAGATCAAGAAAAGCATCAGAAGCCCATAACCTGCATATTTGATCTAACACTTCATAAGATATTCAATACTTGCACATGTTCGCCTAGTTATCTTCTCCTCCTTATATAGTTTTAGGCCTTTCTCAATAACTTGGACCAAAACTACTTAGGATCAATACCTTGGACGAAATACCTAGGGTCAATACCTCAGACCAAATACCTTGGATAAATACATTGGACCAAAATACGTTAGACTAAATACCTCGGACCAAAACATTGGTTTTCCAACATGTATGTGCTTTTCCTCCTATGAAAGTGTGTGTATACATATACGCTCCTTTTGCTATGTTAACCCACATGTATACACTACTTCGACAAGGTAAACCAGTGTATACTTCTTAATCTACTCTCTCTCCTCAATCTCTATATTCTAATTTGTAATCCTTTGTTGTTAACCTACTACGCTGTGAACTGTTAGCTAAGTGGTTTTCCATATCTCTTCTGAAATGATTGCTTGGAACTGCCATGCATTTTGTCACATCTATAAACGCAACTACCATGCATTCTGTTGTTTCTGATATCTTTCCTCTAGATTCATCTAGTTACATAGATTCATGTAGTTACCATATACAAGTGAGTTGTTCTACTACAAGTGGGTTGCCATCAAGTACAACACATGTGTCATGATGCCAACAATCTCCTCCTTTGGACTTCATGGAAACAGTGTTGGTGTTTATTATTGCAAGCTGTAGAACCTGTTAGAGATAATAAGAAACACCAAAACACTCTCCCCCTTTGACATCAACGACAAAGGGTGGACCAAGATACTCTCCCCCTTTTATATCAATGGTAAAGGGCTGGCCAAAATGAAGACTTTCATATCTGAACAATTGAATATGAACATTGATCATGCTCCCCCTAGGCATATCATGAGTTCTCTGATTAAACTCCCCTCTTGTACATGTTGAGATGCACTATACCATCCATGCTCCCCCTGAGCACAAGTAGAGTCTGCAAATATATTTTCCAAAAAAAAAAATTAACATGACTCTATAACTCAACTATGTGAGTATGACCTTCCTATCAACAATGACTCATATATACATCAATCTCTCAACCATGTGGCGATATACCAAATTTGACTCATCTGCCCAACCAAGTGGGGATATACCAATTGTTTCTACATGATTGAAATATAACAATTATTACATCATCCTTCCCATCCATACTGGGGTTATAAATTACATTATATGACCAAAAGGACTTTTTAAAAGACTATGACAGATAAAGACATATTATTACATCATGGGCCTTTATATGACCTTTTCATCGAGTGATATACATGACATTTATAACAAAGACCAAAGATCTAAACAAGACCATGATAGTCATTAGCAACTATCATACACCATATATTATTTGCACCATAAGAATCTATCAGAAACATCTAGACCTGCAACCTGTATATGTCCATCATTAGTTTCGAAGATATGCCAAATTAAATATCATCAACCTATGACAAATTATGCCATATATAGATATCAACTCATCCTCTTGACCTTATCAAGATCAACTTGCTTCGTTTCCTTAATAGGAAGAGCCTTATCATAACCTTCCATGAATCAGCTAAGCATATGTCATATCTCCAAGAAGATATAGAAAATCATTCACATCATATCATATGCATGTAAAAACACCATAAACATCATCTATGATCATAATATCATCATCAAGAACTGCATGATCTTTCCATAAGAACCCTCAATATATAACCATGTATCATCACTAGGGAACATCCCCCATCTCATAAGCATTAACCATGCTGATCAACATATAAAGTAAGAAGGAACAATTATTATGTTACTAGGTAAGCCATGTCTCTGAATATCCATGTCTTCAAATAGCTTTGTCTTGACGAGACCTATAATAACACCATTCTCTTGGCCAACCAAAAATATTTATCAATCTGCAACTTAAGTAATCATCCATGTATCCAGCATAATGTGTATCCATCAAAGAGATAGAAATATGTATCTTGAAAACCATGAGCTTATAGCCATTTGTCAAGCTTTCTTGATACCAACAACAATCCTCTACCATGTGAGATCCAAGAACAATAGGAATCCTACATCATAACTGCACCATATGAATTTTATGCGTCTTTGAAGGCATGATGCCACAAGCATAAAAGAAATGAGTGGCTCATCATCAAATAATGAAGTTTTGTACTCAAGTTTTGTACTTCTCCTTGTCCTTAGGAAGATCAACATGTAAGTTGTTAGTGTCAGTGTCTTCACACTACCATTAGTGATCAAAATCTGCTCTTTTTCATTTCATAGTAGGGGTCCCACACTAATGAGTTTGCTTTCCATTAGGTCATGGATTCATTGATGGTAGGGTTTACTTCCAGTTTTTCTCCTCATGATCTGTACTTGCTGATCCTCTTTCATATTTCAATCATGGTTCATGATTTACTCTGCAATTTATCTCATTAGGTCTTAGGGTTTGGTGTCTTTAGGTTTTAGGGCTTTATCATGGTCAAAACCAGTTATTTCATGCCAATAATGATCAGCAAGGATATAAGGAGGCTAAAAATGATTGTTAAAATCATAATTTATCAGTTTGAGAGCCGAATGTAGTTCTCACCTCAAAACTTGTTTTGAGTTGAAAACAGAGTATTATGTTTTTTTTTATCTTTATTTATGATGTAATTTTGTTTTTTCAATATGTAATATTTTTCCCATGCTCCTCCTAAGCTTGTGATGTTGCCAAGCATCTGCCACTGTAAAAAGAATCTAGAGCATTACTCCACTTGCAAGCAAAAGAGAATAAAACTTGAGAAACAAAGTATTAAAAGAGACAAAGAGACATTACAAGGATGGGTTTTCAAAAGAGAAAATTAAAAAGGGAGTTCATATAAAAACTCCTTCTCTTCTATTTTCATGCCATTATGACATTTTGTAAATCAAAATAGCCAAGGAGAGAAGAAAATGGGTTTTCTAAGTGTTATTGAGCAAAACAGAGGAAAGCGGTGTGCTTCTAGAGGTTTTAGCTCGGTGCTGTGCTCCTGAGTGGTGGCATTGCGCTCCTAGCCCAGCGTTGTGCTCCAAGTCCAATGCTGCGCTCCTGGCATTTTCACACAATGTTAATTAACATGGGCACTATGCTATTTGACTGGCGTTGCACTCCTGTATGGTGGCACTGCGCTTTGACCAACAAAGCCCAAAAATGCTCCAAGCTTCCAAATTTCTCCAAATTTCTTCCATATTTGATCTTAACAAGTAATTACTATCACTCCTCATGTTTCTTAGTGTGCACATGTGAAAATTTTCTTTGTTTTTTATCCTCAAAATTAAAACCCTAATCTCTATTATAAATTCCTATTTTTCCTACCATTCACTTCATAAGCTAAAACACTTATTCGATCACTGATATCACACTCTATCACACACTTATCACTCCCCAAACCTCCCCCTCATACATTTTTCCCACACCTTCATTTGCACCCATTCCTCCAAGTTAGTTCCCATAGCACCATCCATACATTATCACATTGTGCAAACTAAGGGAAACATGGACAGAGACAATAATTTTGAATATGAGGAGGAAACATTCAGTGACAGTTCTGTAGAAAGGCACAGGCAATAGAGGAAGCCTCATAAAGGAGGAAAAATCATCAGAGAGTAGCCCACCAGTTTGAGAGAATTACAAGCTTTCCCACTTGCAGTTTCTTATTTCAGACACCAAACATGTTTTGAATTTTGTGAACTAGTGGAAAGAGTTCAGTTTCACCATGAGTTGGCCAGACTTTTTGTGGATCATTTACATAACAATGAGGTGACACTTTCTAGAGAAACCTTCACAATATCTCCAACTATCATTTCAGAGGCTACTAGAATCCCTAATGTTGGTGAAAAATGGTACAAGGGTCAGGACCTTGATGAGGATTACTATGAACCTTACATCAAGCCTCAATACAAAAACCAGGTGAAGGGTTTTTCCCCTTTAAATTTTTGGAGAACATGTATGTTCCTTTGATGAGGATTATCATCAAGTATTTCACTTGTGAAGGCAGATTCTCCTGGTTGTATGCTTACCATATTAGACTCCACATGCACTTCACCAGGGTAAGAATGATGAATCTCCCATATTTCTTGTTTAGAAGTATTGATAAGATAACTTACATTGTGCACAAGAAACCATACCCTGAGCAGTTGAACAACATCTATCATTACTCTTTGATCAAAATCATTGTTCTTCACCATCTCAGTCTTCTTAACATTCCTTGGGAGAATTTCATTGCTCATGAGATGTTGAAATCTCCACAGATCCCTTCACTAGTGCATCAAGAAGAAGGTAGGCGCTCTAGCCATGGAGAAACAAGGGAAGAGGTCAAGAAAACCAAAGGTGTTGAGGTGTCAGTGTACTTAACATATGAGAGAGGCACAATGAGACTTTTTGTAGCTGCTAGGCAAGTGTTTTCTCCACAAGGTGTGAAGGGGCATTGCCTTCTTCATCAGTCCACAAGCAAATGTTATCTCCAAAAGGTCTGGAAAGGGATTTTCCTTCTACATCAAGAAAATAGGTACAGGCTGAGCAGTTGAGCAAAGGAAAGGAAAAAGTACAAGAGGAAGATCTTGGTGACGAGGAGGAAATAGATTTTGAACTGATTGAGTAGGAGGAGCCACAACAAGACTTTACTCATCATGGAATTGTCATCATTGACTTGGAAGCTCAGGATGAAAAACCATCAAACACATCATCATTCAAGAAAGGGAAGCTCAAATACAAGCTTTAGTGGACAATTTAGAGAGAGCCAAGTTCATCATCAAATATTTAGAACAGGAAAACAAACAATTGAGTGACAAGAAAGTCCTCATGGAACTGCAAATGATCAAAGCAAATAGGCAAATGGCTAAAGAGGCTCATGTCGCATTTACTCCTATTGAGCAAGAGATTGAAAATTATAGGGAAACTTGGCTTGAGAGTTTCAACATACATCTTGAAGGACTAAGTAAGAAGGCCAACAGGGATAGGAAAATGCTTCGACACATGGCCTACCATTACATGACCTGCAACAAAATTTGTAGTATAAGGATTAGGAAGCTAAAAGCTAGGTTGAGGAGAGCCTTAGGAGGCAAGAAAGAGAAACATAGGTTCAAGATGTTGGCTGAAGCCTATCTAGCCCATAAAAGTATCTGTTGGTGGTGTTCCATGACAAATTAGGGCATTTGAGAAGATTTTGCACCTTTTAAATTTTGAAATTTATAACACAAAAATTTTGCCCAGAAGCACAGCGCGACTAGCTTTTGCTTTTTCCTGGAGCATCAGATCAAGAAAAGGTTTGCATATTTGGATTTAGGATGATGAGGACATACACCCTAGAAATGTTTAGAAGATTCAGAGCAAATATGGGTCACCAAAGGGTCCAAAAACTACCGTAAAATGACCTCTCTGCCTCTTTTTGGACACGTAGAAGCAGTCTTGAGAGATTCAAGTTTTGAGGGGGGAGTTACCTCCAAATCCAAAAGTTCTAGGTGTTTTGGAAACTAGAATTGAATACCTTTCCAATGAGATATCATGGGCTCAATTTGGCTAATGGGAAGGCCTCCAAAAGTGTGCTAAAATTGGCACTATGCTTCTGGCCAATGGCGCTGTGCTTTTAACCATTTTGCTCAGAAAATCAAAATTCGCCTGTTTTGACTGGAATCTAATATTTCTCTCCTCATGGATGTTTCCACTAATGTAATTGATGACATGGTATGTAAATTTAATGGTAAAATAGTGTTAGAGGGTAGATTCATTAGTTAGAGGTGGTTTTGAAGAAAATGAATCAGTTTCCCTACTTATAAAGGCAAGTTGTTTGATTGCTTATATTCCTAGTTCTTATTTGGAAATGGTTGAAACAACTCCTCTTCTCATGGTTTCGACCCCTGATCGATAGGATGAGGGATTTTAATGTCTATATTATGTATTTTATTTATCATTTTCAAGGGTTTGATTCACTTGAATGATCTGAACTATATTGTACATCATTGTAAGTAGTTTGGAAAGGAAATTTATAGGAGTTACAACTATTTTTATGGGATTCCTGTGATATGGTGCTTTTGCATAGTTTATTCTTTTGTTATCAGTTGTTTCGATGTTTTATGTATGCCATCACCTATTTCACTACTTCTAACTAAAATATATCAAGATAGATAGGTAGAATTCATTGTTTGGAGTGCTCTACCTTGGGAAATGATTCAATATTCTATGTTTTCTATTGTTTGATAAGGATACATGATCGTTACATGCCCTCCTTAGCTCCTCACCAGTCTTAGACATCTCACCTCACTCAATTTAAAGTGCTAAAGCCTATACCTACCTCGGCCCATAGAACACCCTACATTCTGATGTAATTTCCCAGACCTAAATTGCCCAACTCCATTTGATCCTACAAAAACCAACAAAATCAATCAAACCTTTCAAGCTACTATACCTAGCCAAAAATATTTATCTAATTGACTCATCCCGACTGGGATTCATTAGGAGAGAGCCTTCTCTTGACCTAGTAAGGCTAGATACCAGGTTAAACTTGGTTTGTGGTTACCCTAGAATTACCTTCCTTCATCCTGAGGTCAATCTAGGCTCTAACATAGTGGCGACCATACTGGGGAAGAAATATTAATCACCCCTGTAATATCTTTCAATCAAATTCTTGGACTTCGGATTATGAGTTTTCGAATTTTCTAGTCTGAAACAGAAAGTTGTGAAGAAAAATAAAAATTCCAAAATCTGAACACACTAGCTTCAAGAAGGTATGCGAGGTCCAATCCTGATATGAATCCTCCTCCTGTATTTGAAAATCCTAAACTCATTTCATGAATACTCAGACAAGAAAGTTCACTAAGTCCTAGACCTATTTTCAAATCCCATTCTTGTCCTAGTCAATGGTTGTTTATTGAAGATCTCCCTTTTGACGAGTATTTTGATCTTTCTTTGTTTGAATCCAAATCTAAAAGTGCACTTGATAATATAGCTCTAAATTCGGATTTTTTTGCAAATCTTGAAAATTAAAGGGAAAATAGATCAATTGACGAATATATCTCAAATTCTATTCAATCATCCAACATAGCTACCAATATCCTTGAGCTTTTAGAATAGGCATCCACTACTCTCCATTCATTAGTATTCCCATCAAGTTCCAAAGTTCATTCTCAACCTTAGTTTATACCTGGCCTACCCCTTCAACCTATCATATCTAATCAAAGACCTATCACCCCTACTCCTCAATCAACACCTCCATCAACTCCTCCATCAACCACTCCATTAAACGCAAGTAGTCCAACCATTTGTTTCAAATCCACCGTGAGTCATGGCTACACGATATGTACCCTTTGTTCCGCCTTAGAATCTGGATGATATGCCCACTGATTACCAAAGTAAGATACCTCTTTTTGATGCCACTCAATGTATTATAGCGCAACAACATGTTGACAGGATGACTGACTTCTTTGACCTTCATGAGGTAGATGTAGGAAATGTGACCATGAGATTATTTGTGCAAAGTTTTGGAGGCGAGGTTCAAAAATGGTTCCGAGCTTTTTCAGTGGCCTCTATCAATACTTTACCAGTTCTGCATAGACAATTCCTAGACCAGTGGGAGGGAAAGAACCCACTCCAAATTTTATCTGAGTGTGAAAATATCGAAAGGAATATAGGTGAAAGTGTGCAATATTATTGTGTAAGGTTAAATGTAGTTTATAACGCTATTCCAACTAAAATTAAACCACCTATGTGGTTAGAGTTTCTCAAATTTCCAAATGGTTTTGATGCTGATATGGCATATCAGTTACAAGAAAGATATCCTACCACACTTGAATATATGCAGAAGAATGCTATAAGTGTAGAACCAAATATACTGGCAAAAGGAGCAAGGATGAAATATGAAAAGAAGGTGACTATAATGGAAGAAGCAACTTCCTCGGATGTTAAGGTGGATAATTTTCTCTAAAAAATTGAGAAGATGTTTGACCAGTTGGCAGTTGTAGATAAACTTGAAGCACCAATCAGGAATCCAAAATTCAGAGGTTAGTAGCATCCCCAATTCAGGATTAAACAAAGGGAGAAAAAGGCATAAGATTAGTTAGCACAACAGCAACAGGTCAGAACTCCTTTGCAGCAAAACTATGTGCACGAAATCGAGGGTGAAGATGATGATGATCCAATGGTTGAGGAAAATCATTTCTTTACCACTGATGGTTTGCCCATTTTCCTGATGGAAGATGAAGAATATTCAGAGGTTCTAGATAGGAAAAGGGATGAAAATTACATACTAGAAAGTGAGGCAATTTTGGAGGATGAGTCAGATGATTATCAACGAGGATATATGAATGCATTGATAGCACAGCAGAAGCAATGTCCATTGAGAAGCAGGGATGCACCATTCAGTCCAATTCAAAGGAGAAAGGAACCACAATCCAAAAATGACTCAATAAACATTCAGAAGAAAGGGAAAGAGCCTGTTGATTCGACTTCTAGCAAAGTACCATCAGAAAATAGTGTTGTAAATGAGAAGAACAATCAACAAAGTGCAACAAAAGAAAGAGCCGAGAAGAAGGACCTTCCAGTCAAAGATGTAGATAAAGTTTCAGCTTTTAGTTTAGAAAATGTAATTCGTAAATTAAAAGTTTCAATCTGAGTTTATTAAGAACACTAGCTATAAACACCAGGTGTCCAAAATTTTTCATATAGATACTTTGTCTGATATGGTCAATGTAGAAGATGATCACGCTGAGCTCTTTTTTGGCCCTGCCTTAGAAGGTTAATCTGAGGATAGTGAAGTTCCTCCATTTTATATAAGCCTCAGAGTACATGAGTATGTCCTCCATAATGCCATGTACAACTCAGGAGCTTCCCATAATCTGATGCCAAAAGCCATTATGGAGAAACTGGGCCTTCACTTTACTCGCAAATATCATGACCTGTTCTCTTTTTATTCCAGCAGGGTCCATTGTATTGGTCTTATCAAAGACTTGGTGGTATCTTTAGACCAAAGCCTAGCCAAGAATGTTCTGATGGATGTGGTTGTTGCGGACATTCCACCACGGTTTGGTATGATTTTGTCTGGTTCGTGCCGTGCAAAGCTAAAAGGAACTTTACAACTTGATTTCTCTTATGCTACCATTCCCATGTTTGGCTAATTAAGAAAAATATACAGGGAGAAGAAAATGAAATACATCATTACTATCAAAGAGAAACCACTCAATCATCCAATTAATGTTGTACATATAGATTTAGAATCATTTACATTATATTCAGATAGTGGCTTGAATGATGTTGATAGTAATTTAATTGAAGTAGAAGATGTTGTAGAGATTTCAGAAAATTTTAAAGCAACCATTGATCAAGAAAGATAGAAAATATCAAGTTCTTCTAAGCAGTCCACATACCAGCAGTAGCAAAAAGACAGTGAACAACAAAAAAAAGAAGAAATCAATCAAAGTAAGAAAGAGAAGGAAACAAAATTTCATCATCTAAAAGAAGAGGCAGGTCTTTGGAGCATGGATGATCCCGGTGGATGTTGGTGGCCACCCACCTATCCCATTTGGACCCCCACAATTGTCTCTTTCAGCATTTTCAGTTTCCTTAATTATAGCACAACTTACTATTTTTAGCAGTTTTTCGGGTCCTAAACTTCTGGAACCGTTTTGAGGCCCTAAACGATGTTTTTTGGGGAATCCGGGAGCAACATGGGTCCATCGAATGGATCGATGTTTCCCGTTCCAACAATTATAGTGCTCGAATAGATCTTTCTAATGAGCTATTGTACGCGTCAAACGGAGATCGTATGCCAAAGTTACGACCCCGGGAAATTGATGTACCAATTTACCCAAAACGGGGCCCACAATTTGGCGTTTCATCTTCTAAGGGTCGGTTTTGGAATGTGAAGGGTTTTCCATTGTTTCTCAATAATAAATAGGCCTTCGAGCCTCATTGTAACACAAGTTCGGAACAGTTCAGAGGCATGTAGCCGCACATCTCTTCTCAGAGATAAGCTACCATCGCCCTAGCTGGTTTATGTCACATTGTAAGCATAATTTGGGTATTTTCATTAATGAAATGAAGAATATTTCGCTGCATCTTGTGTATATGGTTATCTTTTTGTACTTTTATTGCGTTCTATTTAAATCCGGATCAGTGGTATCAGAGCGGTCCCCTTTTCTCGGTTTTTCTTTGCATGTCCCCAACGAGGTCAGGATATAAGGAGTATGGCTTGAACTGGTCGAACCTTTGCAAGACCAGCCTCGTAAATCCCGACGGCCTCCCATGGCGGATGAGAAGAAAGATGAGGGGGCAGGAGATCCTATCAAAATCTTGCTCGAAGAAGCCCTCGAGTGGCAAGGGAACGCGATGATGGACAGTTTTGCGCAGATCCTCCAGCGGCTACCCAGAGGCGACGCATCGGCTTCCAACAGCTACTCTGGAAACACCACATCATTTAAGGTAGAAGTTAATTTTGGAATCCCCATATTCGAGGGTCAGATAGACGCAGAAGCGGTAGATAAATGGTTAAATCTGCTACAGGGTTATTTTTCTGTTCATGAATTTTCAAGTCGGGATAAGATTGTTTTCGCTCTTCTCAAAGTAGCCCCCCATGTCAAGGACTGGTGGGAAACCTACTGCGAGCAGAAGGATGAAAGCACAGGCTCACTATTTGCAGTTGCACCCACTTGGGATTCATTTCGAGATGCCATCAAGGAGCAGTACTACCTTGTCAAAAGCTATGAGGACAAATACATCAGATGGACCTCGCTGCGGCAGGGACGAGACCAAGATGTATCTGAGTTCACAAACATCTTTCATACCCTTCGCACATAGTTGGGTATCCAAGATTCTGAGCTGCATCTGGTACTCAAATACCACGGTTGCCTACATAGATACATCCAGGAAGAGATGGAGTTCTTGAACATCTCCTCGCTCGGCACAGCATACCGATATGCTGTCAAAATCGAGCAAAAGTTCAAACAGAAGAAGCGAGAATTTGGATCTGCAAATCCGAAGCCCAAAGGACAAAGCCAAGGCGGGGTGACCCAAGACAACCCATCAAAGCTGCAAGAAAAGAACAACACCACAAAGCCGAAGAAGGACATAGGAAAGTGGTGCGAGTTCCACAAGAGTCCCACTCATAACACAAGTGAGTGTCCGACCAAGCAGTCATTGGTGGCCGAGTTGAAGGCTTCCGAATCAGATGCATGTTCTGAACCTAAGCCAGAACCCGACAAGGGGAATGGTAGAGGGAAGCAGATCATTGATGCGGATCCTAGCGCCACTGTTGCCACTGCCAAGATCCAGAAGAATGAGCCCGAAGAGCTAGAGGAGGGGGAACGTCTTTTCCACTCACAGATGTGGGTGAAGGGTTCGCCGTTGCAATTCATTGT
>APFE030965773.1:137261-161736 GCA_000404065.3 Pinus taeda | reverse complement strand
GGACCATTGCTTTCTAAGGGGGGAGGAATGATCGAGGTGGATGTTGGTGGGCACCCACCTATCCCATTTGGACCCCCACAATTGTCTCTTTCAGCTTTTTCAGTTTCCTTAATTGTAGCACAATTTATTATTTTTAGCATTTTTTTGGGTCCTGAACATCTGGAGCCGTTTTGAGGCCCTAAACGACGTTTTTTGGGGAATTTGGGGGCAACATGGGTTCATGGACCGATGTTTCCCTTCCATAGTGGTAGTTCTCGGATAGATCTTTCTAATGAGCTATTGTACACGTCAAACGGAGATCGTATGCCAAAGTTACGACCCCGGGAAATTGATGTACCAATTTACCCAAAACGGGGCCCACAATTTGGCGTTTCATCTTTTAGGGGTAGGTTTTGGAATGTGAAGGGTTTTCCATTGTTTCTCAACAATAAATAGGCCTTCGAGCCTCATTGTAACACAGTTCAGAACAGTTCAGAGGCATGTAGTAGCACATCTCTTCTCAGAGATAAGCTATCATCGTCCTAGCTGGTTTATGTCCAATTCTGGTTGTAAGCATATTTTGGTATTTTCCATTAATGAAATGAAGAATTATTTCCGCTGCATCTTTGTGTATATGGTTATCTCTTTATTTTATTGCGTGCTTGGATCAATGGATATTGATGGAGCCATGGGTAAGGATGGTGCTGGCATAGGAATCTAGATTCCAAGACCTATTTTCTAGCCTGACAAGGTTCCTAGTAGTGTTAGAGTATGTTCTTACAAATTGGCTTTTGACTGCTCTAACAATGAAGCGAAGTATGAAGCTTTGATTACATGCCTAAAAATATTGAAGAAGTTAAATGCAAAGATGATTTTGGTCTATGGAGATTCAGAATAGGTAATCAAACAGTTAAAGGGAGAGTATCAAGAAAAGCACCCATGGATGAGAGACTACAGAAATGCAGTCCTAGACATCTTGTGAATGTTTCCTGATTATGCTTTGATAGTTGTACCCCTGAGCCAGAATATTATTACAAATTCACTCACCACTACTGCAAGCAATTTAAAGATCCCAATGAACTCCGACAACAAGTTTGAAATTCATGTCAAACACCAGCCTACTGTTCCAAACAATTTAAGGTATTTGAAAGTGTTTTGGGATGATAATGATGTCAACACCTTTTTGCAGAATGAAGGAAATTACTGTTGGCATTATGATGTATGTGTTGTACTTTATGGAAACCCACTCATAGAAGAACAATTCACTTATACACAACCAGATGAGTCTACAGAAGAAAATATCAGATGTGTCAATATACATGGGATGCAGGACAAAGGAATCAGATGACAATTTATAGTGCAAAAGTGTTATTTCGGGTTCCGTAGGTGCATCATCCAAAAGATGGGAACATTGCCAGGTTGCATAGGTGCGCGGTTCATAAGATACTGATAAGTTCGCATGCACTCTGAACAAATAGTGCAAACCTAAAATGCATGGACTTTCATGCAGAGAAAATGCACACGTGGAAGATCTTATGTTTGGTCCATGGTATTTAGTCTGACGCTCTTGATCCTATGGTTTTGGTCCATGGTTTTGCATCTAAACCCAGGTTTTGGGTCCCTAGTATTGGATCTCTATGGTTTTGGTCCATGGTTTGAGAAAGGCCTAGACTATAAAGAGGGAAGGAGATCATTTGGACTTTTCACTTGTGTGGGTTGAATATCATAAGAGCAAGATCTGAAAATCTAGTGGTCGGTTTGATAGTTGGATCTGAATCAAGGAAAACATAAGCATTATAAGGCGGATCTACTGATGGGTCGAGATCTCTTTGGCATATGGTCAGATATATGAAGCTGGCCGACTGGGGTATAATTAAGGATTGATAAAGTGTATGTGCCCAGAGGTCCACAGGCGAGATACGCCACAGGTGCGGAGGTGTGCAGTGCAGTTGACGGCGCAAGTGCGTAGGTGCGTAGTCTAGTTGACACCGCAGGTGCGGAGGTGTGCAGTACAGTTGACGGCGTAGGTGCAGAGGTGTGCAGTCCATTTGACGCCACAGGAGCGGAGGTGCACAGTACAGTTGATGACGTAGGTGCGGAGGTACGTAGTCCAGTTGACGCCACAGGTGTGAAGGTGTGCAAAACAGAAGATAGAATAGGTGCAGAAGTGCGCAGGCTCGACACAAAGGAAATGGGGATTTCTGCAGGTTTGTATTGGTGAAGTTGCGGACTTTTCTTTGAAATATTTTTCGCTGCCTTTACTTATTACTACTGAGTTTAGGGTTCTGTATTTTTGCTTGATTAAGAAGCTATTGATTCAATATTTGCACAAGGAAGTTGGGTAATTTCAGATGTATTTGATGTTTGATTGATATTCTTGGATCCACTCTGAAAATTTATGAAATGAGGTCCTTGGAAGAAAAGGGAAGGTTGTAGCCTTCTGCAGGTTGAAGCTTGCGTACTGATAAAGGACTGCACTACTACAAAATCATTGTAAAAAGAAGTTTCTAATTGAAATAAGATAGAGACATATTGCAGCAGGTGGTTTTCACCCACATTGGGTTTCCACCTTATATCTTGTGTTCCTTAGTGTGACTGTTGCTCTATTTTTGTTCTTGTTATATGATTCTGACACACAGATTGATATATTATAAGTTTGAAAGATATAACCAAGTTTCATCTGCTAATATTTCTATAAATTGAAAAGAGTTTGATAACATTGATTCACCCCCCCCCCCCAATATTATTTTCAACAATTGGTATCATAGCAAGTCCTTCAGGAAAAGCTTGATCGCTTGAATGAAGATCTATCATCATGAGCAACTACGAAAAGGAAGCATCTATCAGGCCACCTATATTTCATGGAACCAACTTCACCTATTGGAAGGTAAGAATCACTGCCTATCTTCAATCTCTTGATACAATAGTTTGCGATATTGTGGAAACAGGATACACATTTCTGTCAGCAACTCCTACAGATTCCGCTGGTAAGAAGCAGTATGAAACAAATGTAAAAGTTGTCAATACTCTATTGGGAAGTCTATCTCAATCAGAATTTGTCAAGGTGATGCAAATTAAAAGCGCAAAAGAAATATGGACAAGATCGTTTTGAGCTATGAAGGAGATGAGCAGGTAAAACGAGCAAAATTACAAACTCTTAGATTTCAATATGAAAGTCTTAGAATGCAGAATGATGAAAGTGTGGCTAGCTATTTCCTACGTATAGATGAGATCGTAAATTGTATGAAAAACTTCGGTGAAGAAATAAAGGAAGTTGTTTTGGTTGAGAAAGTTCTAAGATATTTGTCTCCTAAGTTTGATTCAAAATATTCTGCCATAGAAGAAAAGGAGAATCTAAAGAATCTTACCATGTCACAATTACACAGAATTCTAACTTCTTACGAAATGAGAAAAGGAGGACCATCAGAAAGAAGAGAAGCTGCATTCAAAGCTTCAGGAAAAGGAGATTACACTGAGCTAGGACATATGTCAGAAGAAGAGGAAGAATCAAATTTTGTCAAGAACCTTTAATGGGGAACTGGAAGATTCAGAGGTAAGCTACCTCTCAAATGCTTTGCTTGTGGAAGAGTCGATCATTATGCTGTGAAATGTCCTCATAAAGATAAACTAGACAAAGGTAAGGAACCTGTTAGATGGAAAAAAAAATAGTATGTAAGTAAGAAGAGCTATTATACTCACGAAGACAGTGATGGACTTTCAAATAGTGATGAAGATGAACAAGGTCATGATAACATACTTTTGATGGCTTTTGAAGATGATGATTTCTTGGATTCTATAAGTGAAGAAGATCTTTATGAAGAAATTTCTAAACTTAAAATTTTTTTAGAAGAAAAGAATATGATTACAGATACTCTAACATTCCAACTCGCTGAAAAGGATAAATAGAATGAAAAGTTAGAAGGTAAAATTGTGGGACTTAGAAAGGAAATTGAGAAAACAAAAGCCCTTAATCTCAGATTTGCTAAAGGATCTGAAACTTTAGATGAGATTATCAAAGTGCAGCGTTCTCCTGTAATAAAGATAGGTCTCAGATATTTCGAAGAAGCATCTCAATCTCAAAAGCAAGCACAGAAGCCATCCACCTCCAAAAGCTATCTTGATGCAGCAAGGAAAAATGAACAGCAAAAACATGAGGTAGATCACCAAGTAAATCAGGGACAAGTTGCTTCAAGAATGATCAAATATTATCGATAGCAATCAACTTTAAGGATGAACAGAAGCCTCAACCAACCACAGGTAAATCGTTCTCAATTTTGCTCAAGAATGGATGGAAACTACAATCGTATGGTTGGTAGATTTGATAGTCTCTAGAATTTCTTCAATGGCCAATGTTTCTATTGTCATAAATTTTGTCATAAAGTTGCTCAGTGTTTTTCCTATAAGACCATCATGACTAGGGAAGCTCTAAAATAAAGGGGTATGACTGGAATCATGAAAAGAACCTACAATAACTTCTCTGCTCTTGAATGAAATAGAATGCACTATTTGTAACAATTTCGGTCATGAAGATTCTGAATGCAGAAGCAAGTTTCGGTAAACAATTCAAAAGGAGTAGGCTTCATTGAATCTCAAAATATGGAGAAAGAAAGAACCGCCACCAGACAGATGTGGGATAGCCTATATGCGGAAGGACAAGAAAATGAATGGTAGATTGACAGTGGATGCTCAAAACATATGACAGGTGATAAAGAAAAACTTCAGCCATATACTGCCTTAGAAAGGGAAAAGAAGGTAGCATTTGGAAATGACACCCATGCATTCATAAAAGGTAAAGGCTCTACTCAGTTGAAAAAGAAGGTCAAGGTTGGTAATGTTATGTATGTTGATGGCTTAAAGCATAATTTGTTTAGTGTTAGTCAAATGTGCGATCAAGGAACTGAGGTAATATTTAGATCAAATGGATGTATTATTCGTGAGCTTGAGACAGGAAAAAGAGTGATCAAAGGCACAAGAACTCCAAATAATTTATACATATTCAAAGAAGGAGAACAACAATGCTATCTGAGCAAAAATGACGAACACTAGCTATGGCATAGAAGATTGGTGCATCTTAGCTTCTCTCAGATCAGGAAAGCATGCAAATATCAAGAAGTTAGTGATCTTCCTGACATTAGAATTCCAGATAATAAAATATGAAAATCATGTCAATCTGGTAAGCAAATGAGAACTAATTTCCCTGAGAAGGAAGGATCAGCTAGCAGGCCACTTGAACTTGTCCACACTGATATATGTGGTCCAACTAGGAAAAGGTCACCTTAAGGAGAAGAGTATTTCATATTGTTCATTGACGATTTTTTAAGGATGTGTTGGATAGGACTCATGAAGTATAAAGATGAAGCTTTCGAAAAGTTCAAGTCATTCAAAGCTTTGGTTGAAAACCAATCAGATCGGAGAATCAAATGTCACAGATCTAATGAAGGAGGGGAATTTACCTCAGATGAAATTTTTTATTTTTGTGAAGAACATGGAATCAGAGGATAATTTTCTACTGCAATGACTCCTCAGCAAAATGGAGTAGTGGAAAGGATGAACAGAACGATTCAACAAATGGCCCGTGCTATGCTTGATGAGTCTCGAACTCCCGCAACCTTCTGGGGTGAAGACGCATTTTCCGCTGTTACTATTCTCAATAAGACAAACGTCTGGGTAAACGGCACTCAGAATCCTCATGAAATTTGGTATGGTAAGACTCCCACGATAAAATACTTCAAAATCTTTGGAAGTAAATGCTACATTAAAAAGATTGATGAAAATATTGGCAAGTTTGAACCAAGAGCAGATGAAGGCATTCTACTTGGCTACTCTCCTCACATCAAAGCTTACAAATGATACAATAAAAGACTTGGAAAAATTGTTGAAAGCATTGATGTAGTGGTTGATGAAGAAGGGAACTCTCCTAGACAGGAAAAATCTGAAGTTTTCGAAGATGGCGAAGACTACCCGTCAACATCAAATCAGATTCATGACGAAGAAGAAATCCATGAGGCACCAGAGGAACAAATAATGATAGAAGAGAAGACTCCATCCAGATATGTTTAGAAGAATCATCCAGAATCACAAATTCTAGGGCAGAATGAGGTAGCTGTACAAACAAGGACAGCCATTTCAGAAGCTTCAAGCTATCTAGCCTTGCTCTCCTCCTCAGAACCACAGAATGTAAAAGAGGCATGCAAAGATGAATGCTGGGTCAAAGCCATGGAGGAAGAACTTGAAGAGATTGAGAAGAATAACACTTGGGAGTTAGTTCCTAGACCACAAGATAAAAATTTCATAGGGAAAAAATGGATTTTCAAAAATAAGCTAAATGAAAATGGAGAAGTTGTTAGAAACAAGGCAAGACTTGTTTGTAAAGGGTATGCAAAACAAGAAGGCGTAGACTTTGAAGAAACTTTTTCTCTAGTTGCCAAACTTGAGGCTATAAGAATGTTCCTTGCTCTCTCTAGCTTTAAAAAGTTCAAAATATTTCAGAGGGACATAAAATCTACCTTTCTGAATGGAGACTTAAACGAAGAAGTATATATTGAACAAGCTGATGGGTTCATCCTTGGAAATGATCCAAAACTTGTATGTAGAATTAAGAAGGTACTCTATGGTCTTAAATAGGCTCCAAGGACATGGTACTATTGTCTGGAAAAATACCTTCATCAACAAGGTTTCTCAAAAGGCTCATCAGATAGCAATCTATATATAAAAATTGATAATGATAAATTGCTAATACTTGTTATATACGTTGATGATATCATTTTTGGCAGCAATGAAGAAGCCATGAGTCAAAAATTTTCTTTGGTGATGCAAAAAGAGTTTGAAATGTCTTTGCTTGGTGAGTTGACATACTTCCTTGGGTTACAAATCCAAAAAAATAAAGATGGTATCTTTTTATCACAAACCAAGTACCTAAAGCAGATCTTGAAGAAATATGGCATGGAAGACTCGAAACTGGTATGTACCTGTATGGTAATAGGATGCAGCGTCAGTGCTAATGATGAATCATAAATAGTACATCAACCAACCTATAGATCGATGATTGGTAGATACTCTATCTAACAGGAACTCGGCCAGACATCATGCATGCAGTGGGAATAGTTGGAAGATTTCAGGCTAATCCAAAGGAAGCACACCTTCAGGCAGTTAAGAGGATCTTTGAATATATTCAAAGAACACAAAACTATGGCTTATGGTATCCTAGAGATACAGATCTCACACTTCATGCATATACATATGCAGATTGGGAAGGAAGCGTGGATGACAGAAAAAGCACTAGTGGTGGTGCATTCTTTATGGGATCCAGATTAGTATCTTGGTTCAGCAAGAAACAAAGCTCAATTGCTTTATCTACAGTTGGATCAGAGTATGTGGCTGCTGCATCTTGCTACACACAACTTCTTTGGATGATGCAAACTTTGCAAGATTTTCAAATCACCTGTACTCCACCTATCTCCATCTTCTGGGATAATACAAGTGCAATCAGTATTTCAAAAATGCTATCATGCATTCAAAGACTAAGCACATACCTATCAAGTATCATTTTCTAAGGGAACAAGTGCTAGAACAAAAGGTTATATTGTAATATGTTCCTTCCAAGGAACAAGTTGCTGATATACTCACCAAACCATTGCCTAGGGAGACATTTGAATACCTCAGACAGAAGCTGGGGGTTGTTGATGCATCATCTTGCTGTTGAATCTTGTCTATGGTTACACACAAGTGGATACGTGTACATATGCCGGTTTATGAGGGTACAATCACGTGGATCTGAGAAGACCATATGGCTCAAGGGGAGCATATATTCTTCGAATAATGCATTGCTGGCATTATCTTAGAAATCCTTGGTTTGATTTCACAGTTGTTTTTGGTGGAATAGATGCTTGTTGATCTGAAGGTTGATTGTCAGATACTGTTGATAGCTATCATAGTCTTGCTGTAGATCTTTTTGTCTCTATGTCATGTCAAGGTCATGTAATGACCTATTTTGGTTCCCCCACTATGCATGGGATGAATGATGTATGTTCTTTCTTGGATGAGAGATGGACGTATGTATGAGTCTTTGTCACTTATGATGTATGGATTGATGCTCTTTCCTTTAGAACATTTTTTTGACAGACATTGCTTACAATTAGCGGAAGCATGAACAACACTTCAGTAGAGTAGGAAACTTTAGCATAGAAAGTAGGTACTCAGGGGGAGTATGATCAGAAAAATGGTTCGCCCTTTACCCTTGATGACAAAGGGGGAGAGTGATTGGGTATTGTTGCCATCAAGTCCAAAGGGGGAGATTGTTGGCATTATGATGTATGTGTTGTACTTGATGGCAACCCACTCATAGAAGAAAAATTTACTTATACACAACCAAATGAGTCTATAGAAGAAAATAGCAGATGTGTTAGTATACATGGGATGTAGGACAAAGGAATCAGATGACAATTTATAGTGTAGCAGTGTTATTTTTGGGTTCCGTAGGTGAACCGTCCAAAAGATGTGGACATTTCTAGGTTGCGCAGGTGCACAGTTCATAAGATGAGGATAAGTTCATATGCGCTCTGAAAAAAATAGTGTGAACCTAAAATGCACAGAATTTCATGTAGAGAAAGTGCACACGTGGAAAATCTTATGTTTGGTCCATGGTATTTAGTTTGACGCTCTTGATCCTATGGTTTTGGTCCATGGCTTTGCATCTAAACCCAGGTTTTAGGTCCGTAGTATTGGATTTCTATAGTTTTGGTCCATGGTTTGAGAAAGGCCTTCACTATAAAGAGGGAAGGAGATCATTTGGCCTTTTCACTTGTGTGGGTTGAATATCTTAAGAGCAAGATCTGAAACTCTGGTGATCAGTTTGATATTTGGATTTGAATCAAGGAAAACCTGAGCATTATAAGGCGGATCTACTGATGTGTCGAGATCCCTTTGGCGTATGATCAGATCTGTGAAGCTGACTAGCTGGGGTATAATTAAGGATTGATAAAGTTTCTATACCAAAAGGTCTACAGGCGAGATACACCGCAAGTGCAGAGGTGCGCAGTCTAGTTGACGGCGTAGGTGCGGAGGTGCACAGTCCAGTTGATGTCGTAGGTGCAGAGGTGTGCAGTACAGTTGATGACGTAGGTGCGGAGGTGCGCAGTCCAGTTGATGCCACAGGTGAGGAGGTGCGCAGTACAGTTGACGACGCAGGTGTGGAGGTATGCAGTCCAGTTGACACCACAGGTGTGGAGGTGCACAAAACAGAGGACAAAACAGGTGCGGTAGTGCGCAGGCTCAAAAAAGAGGAAGTGCAGATTTCTGCAGGTTTCTATTGGTGAAGTTGCCGACTTTTCTTTGAAATATTTTTAGCTGCCTTTGCTTATTACTGTTGAGTTCAGGGTTCTATATTTTTGCTTGGTTTCTGTATTAAGAAGCTATTGATTCATTATTTGCACAAGGAAGTTGGGTAATTTCAATTCTATTTGATGTTTGATTGATATTCTTGGATCCAGTCTGAGAATTTATGAAACGAGGTCCTTGGAAGAAAAGAGAAGGTTATAGCCTTCTGCAGGTTGAAGCCTGCGCACTGGTAAAGGACTGCACCAGTACAAAATCATTGTAAAAAGAAGTTTCTAATCGAAAGAAGATAGAGACATATTGTAGTAGGTGGTTTTCACCCACATTGGGTTTCCACCTTATATCTTGTGTTCCTTAGTGTGGCTGTTGCTCTATTTTTGTTCTTGTTATATGATTCTGACACACAGATTAATATATTATAAGTTTGAAAGATATAACCAAGTTTCATCTGCTAATATTTGTATAAATTGAAAAGAGTTTTATAATACTGATTCACCCCCCCTCTCAGTATTATTTTCAACAATTGCAAGGATGCTTCCCTAGATGATCACTCTGATATTGATGAACCAAAGATTGAGGTGAACCAAATGGAGATATGACACCTAAAAGACAACATTATTCCGAAAGGTCTCATACATTTAGGAGAACTGTTTGATCAAGATGATGTGGCTAGAAAGCCAATCTTGGTGCCTACAAATAAAGGTGTTGATGACGTCAATCTTGGAACAATAGATAAGCCCAAGTTTGTGAAATTTTCCAAAACATTGTTTATTGAGGTAAAGACTAAATATGTTAGATTGTTATCTAAAGTTTCTAATGTGTTTTCCTGGGATTATTTAGATCTGAAGGTGTATGACAAAGATATAATCCAGCACACTATTGCCATCAAGCCAAATCAGAAGCCGTTTAGACAGAAGATGAGAAGGGTTAACCCAAAGTTGTTGCCTTCCATTGAAAAAGAGGCAAACAGATTATTCAAAGTTGGTATAATTGTCCCAATCAAATTTTCTGATTGGATTTCAAACCTAGTTTCGGTGCAAAAGAAGACTGGAGAAATCAAATTGTGTATTGATTTCCAGAACCTTAACAAGGTGTCTTTGAAGGACAATTACCCACTTCTGAAGATGGATCATATCTTGCAGAGAGTGGTTGGAGCATCACACATGTCACTACTCGACATATGTTCAGGTTATAATTAGATTCTGGTGCATGAAAATGATCAAGACAAAACTACATTTACCACAACTTGGGGAACTTTTCATTATGCTAAAATCCCATTTGGTTTAAAGAATGATGGAGCCACGTTTTAGAGTGCAATGGACATCACTTTTGCCAATGAAAATGATATATTCTGGTTGTATATTTAGAATATTTGACAGTGTTTTTAGGTTCTGATGATGAGCATCTCCACCATTTAAGTATTATGTTTCAGAGATGTAAAAATTTCAGGATATCTCTTAATCCTAAGAAATGTCTCTTTGCCATGGATGAAGGAAAGCTCCTTGGTCACATTATCTCGAAAGAGCGCATTCGCATTAATCCTTCAAGGGTGGAGGCAATTCAGCAAATAGATTTTCCCTGGAACAAGAAGGAGATACAATCTTCTAATGGTAAGATGAATTTGTTACATAGATTCATGCCCAATCTAGCTGGGCATTTAAGGGAAATAACTAACATGTTAAAAAAGGACAGCATGGTAAAATGGATGGAGGATGCCATGAAGTCATTTAATCTGATAAAGTATGCTTTATCTACAGCCTCGATATTGATTAGTCCTGATTATACTCAAGATTTCATCATATTTTCATTTTCATTCAAGCATACCATGGCTGCAGTATTGATGCAAAAGAGAGATCAGCTGGAGAAGCCCATTGCCTTTTTCAGCATGACCATTAGAGATGCTGCCTTGTGGTACAATATAATTGAAAAAGTAGGCTCTTGCTCTTGTCAAAGCTTTAAAATATTTTCAAGTGTATATTCTGTACTCACACATCATACCATACGTTCCCAATGCAGAAATAAAGGATGTGTTGATACAAACTGATCCAGAAGGAAGGCGAGGAAAATGGATTGCAACAATGTTGGAATATGATCTGGAGATTAAACCTACAAAGATGATAAAAGGAGAAGGCTTAGCAAGGTTAATGGTGGAATCAAATTTGCATCCCTTAGATATCAATCTCATCATAGCCATGTCAAAAGATGAAGAAGAAGGCTCTCTGATTCAAGTATCTGAAATGTTTCTTTAGTCACATGGTATTTAGACATAGTGTATGTACTTCAACACCTTTCACCACCTCTGAGAATGAAAAAGAACAAAAATAGATCACTCAAACTCAAAGCTACTAAATTCTGCATCCTAAATAATGCTCTTTATTGGAAAGATTTAGGAGGTGTGTTACTTAATTGTTTGGTAGAAGATGAGGCTCAATAGGTGATGTATGACTTTCATAAAAGTGATTGTGGTTGTCACTTGTTCTGGAAGACAACGACAAACAAAGTGTTGAGAGAAGGTTACTACTGGCTAACTCTATTTTCAGATGTTTATAAAATAGTCATGAACTATCATGAATGTTAGGTCTTTCAAGGGGAAAAAAATTGTTGCCTCTTCCTTTGAAACCTATTGAAGTCAACACACCATTTCAGTAGTGGGGACTCGATTTCATCGGGGAAATCCATCGAACATCGTCGGCATAACACAAATGGATGCTAAAAACAACTGATTACTTTACCCAGTGGATTGAAGCAATTCCGACTAGACAAGCCATAGATATGGTAATCATCAAATTTCTAGAGTCAAATATTTTATCTGGTTTTGGTTGTCCTAGTAAAATAATCACAGGTAATGTAAGCGCATTAAAATAAAAGAGGATGATCGAATTTTCCTGCAAATATAACATTACTTTGGGTCATTCTACAACCTATTACCCAAAGGAAAATGGTTTGACTGAATCATCTAATAAGTCTTTGGTGAACAACATCAAGAAAATGCTAGAAACTAATAAGAAATGTTGGCACGGCAAGTTGGTTAATGCCTTGTGTGCTGACAGAGAAAGCCAGAAGAGATCCATAGGTAGGTCTCCATTTGAATTAGTTTATGGCCTTGACACAGTTTTTTCAACATCTCTTGCAGTTCTAGTTATGATAGTGTTATAGGAGGCTGACAATGAAGAGGATGACTTTTAGCAAAGAATCAATCAGATGATTCATCTACAGTGAACAAGGGATTAAGTTTTCCACAACACTTTTAGATTATAGGAAAAGATCAACGAAATCTATGATCGGAAAACCAAAGTAGAGAAATTCCAGCTAGAGGATGTAGTGTTGCGGTGGGATGCTTAGAATGAGGACAAAAGAAAGCATGGGAAGTTTCAAAACTTATGGAAAGGACCCTATAAGATTGCAGCGTATAGAGGATAGAACGCCTTTTTTCTCAAGGAAATGGATGGTTAGGATTGTCTAGAAGGGCCAGTAAATGGTAGGCTCCTGAAGCACTACTACTTCTGAGGTGATTTTTGAAACCATGACATGATCATTGTATATACCATTTTCCCTTACATTGCAAGATTTCTTGGTACACAATCATTTCAGCTTGGGGCCCGAGGTGAAGGCTATAAAGTTCGAATGATTTGTGTAAGGTTTGTGAGTTTAATTCAATTTCTATTCACAGTTTGAGTCATAAGTCAATTTTCATTTGCATAGTGTCAGTTTTCAGTTTTAGCAAGTTTTGACTCCGTTGCCCAATGGATAAGGCTACTAGGTCTACGGTGTTCCTAACACCTCCAAGGAGCTACAATCCCCATTGGATACAATGTTAGTGTCAGTGTCTTCACACTACCATCAGTGATCAAAATATGCTCTTTTTCATTTCATAGTAGGAGTCCCACACTAATGAGTTTGCATTCCATTAGGTCATGGATTCATTGATGGTAGGGTTTACTTCCAGTTTTTCTCCTCATGATCTGTACTTGCTGATCCTGTTTCATATTTCAGTCATGGTTCATGATTTACTCTATAGTTTATCTTATTAGGTCTTATGGTTTGGTGTCTTTAGGTTTTAGGGTTTTATCATAGTCAAAACCAGTTAGTTCATGCCAATAATGATCAGCAACGATATAAGGAGGCTAAGAATGATTGTTAAAGTCATAATTTATCAGTTTGAGAGTTGAATGTAATTTTGTTTTTTCTATATGTAATATTTGTTTCCAAGCTCCTCCTAAGTTTGTCATGTTGCCAAGGATCTGCCACTGCAAAAAAAATCTAGAGCATTAGTCCACTTGCAAGCAAAAGAGAGTAAAACATGAAAAAACGGATTATTGAAAGAGGCAAAGAGATATTACAAATATGGGTTTTCAAAAGAAAAAATTAAAAAGGGAGATCATATAAAAACTCCTTTTCTTCTATTTTCATGTAATTATGACATTTTTCAAATCAAAATAGCGAAGGAGAGAAGAAAATTGGTTTTCTAGGTGTTATTGAGAAAAACAGAGGAAAGCGATGTGCTTCTAGAGGTTTTAGATTGACGTTGCACTCCTAAGTGCTAGTGCTGCACTCTTAGCCTAGCGTTAGACTCCTTAGATTTTCTCACAGTGTTAATTAACATAAGCGCTGCACTCCTAGACTGGTGCTCGACCCCTGTAGGGTGGTGGTGTGCTTTGACAAGGAAAGCCCAAAAATGCTCCAAGCTTCCAAATTTCACCAAATTTCTTCCATATTTGCTCTTAGCAAGTAAGTACTATCACTCTTCTTGTTTCTTAGTGTGCATATGTGAAAATTTTCTTGGTTTTTCATCCTCAAAATTAAAACCCTAATCCTTATTATAAAACCCTAGTTTTCCTACCATTCACTTCATAAGCTTAAACCCTTATTCCATCACTACTATCACACTCTATCACTCACATATCACTCCTCAAACTCCCTCCCTCATAAATTTTTCCCACACCTTCATTTGCACCCATTCCTCCAAGTCATTTCCCATAGCACCATCCATACATTATCACATTGTGCAAACTAAGGGAAACATGGACAGAGACAATGATTTTGAATATGAGGAGGAATCATTCAGTGACAGTTCTCTAGAGAGGCATAGGCAATAGAGGAAGCCTCATAAAGGAGGAAAAATCATCAGATAGGAGGCCACTACTTTGAGAGAATTACAGGCTTTCCCACTTGCAGTTTCTTTTTTGAAGCACCAAGCATGTTTTGAATTTTGTGAGCTAGTGGAAAGATTTCAGTTTCACCATGAGTTGGCCAGACTTTTTGTGGCTCATTTACATAACAATGAGGTGAAACCCGTCGTAATAACCTTCATAATATCGCCAACTGTCATTTTTGAGGCCACTACAATCCCTAGTGTTGGTGAAACATGGTACAAGGGTCAGGATCTTGATGAGGATTACTATGAACCTTACATCAAGCCTCAATACAGGAACCAGGTGAAGAGGCTTTTCCCCTTTAAATTTTTGGAGAACATGTATGTTCCTTTGATGAGGATTATGATCAAGTATTTTACTTATGAAGGAAGATTCTCCTGGTTGTATGCTTACCATATTAGACTCCTCATGTACTTCACGAGGGTAAGAATGATGAATCTCCCATATTTCTTGTTTATAAATATTGATAAGATAGCTTACATTGTGCGCAAGGAATCATACCCTCAACAGGTCCACAGGTCCGCTCACTAGTGTATCCAGAAGAAGGTGGGGCTTCTAGCCATGGAGAAATAAGGGAAGAGGTCAAGAAAAGCAAAACTATTGCAGTGCCAGTGTACTTAACATATCAAAGAGGCATAAGGAGACTTTTTGCAGTTGATAGGCAAGTGTTTCTTCCACAAGGCGTGGAAGGGGCCTTGCCTTCATCATCATTGCACAGGAAAAGGCTATCTACACAAGGTGTGGAAGGGGCTTTGCCTTCTACATCAACAAAATAGGTATAGGTTGGGCAATTGAGCAAAGATGAGGAGGAAAGAGATTTTGACATGATTGAGCATGAGGAGTTGCAGTAGCACTTTACTCATCATGGAATTCGTATCATTGACATGGAAGCTCGGGATGAAAAAAAGACATCAAAGACATCATCACTCAAGAAATGGAAGCTCAAATACAAGATTTGGTGGACAATTTAGAGAGAGCCAAGTTCATCATCAAATATTTAGAATAGGAAAACAAACAATTGAGTGACAAGAATCTCCTCATGGAGCTGCAAATTATCAAAGTAAACAAGCAAAAGGCTAAAGAGGCTCATGTCACATTTACTCCTATTGAGCAAGAGATTGAAAATGATAGGGAAGCTTGGCTTGAGAGGGTCAACATACATCTTGACGATCTAATTGAGAAGGCCAACAGGGATAGGAAAATGCTTCAACACATGGCCTACCATTACATGAACCACAACAAAATTTGTAATATAAGGATTACGAAGCTAAAAGCTAGGTTGAGGAGAGCCTTAGAATGCAAGAAAGAGAAAGATAGCTTCAAGATGTTGGTTGAAGCCTCCCTAGCCCATCAAAGCAATTGATGGTGTTGTTCCATGCCAAATTTGGGCAAATTTTGAGAAGTTTTTGCAATTTTGAAATGTTGAAATTTATCACAAAGGAACTTCACTTTTTCTTAGAGCATGAGATGGAGAAAAGGTTTGCATATTTAGATTTAAGATGATGAGGAAATGCACCCTAGAAATTTTTAAAAGCTTTGGAGCAAATCTGGGTCACCAAAAGGTCCAAAAACTATTAAAAAATGACCTCTCTGCCTCTTTTTGGATACATAAAAGTAGTCTTGGTAGATTCAATGTTTGAAGGGGCAAATCACCTCCGAATTCAAAATTTCTAGGTGTTCTAGAAACTAGACTTGAATTCCTTTCCAATGAGCTATCATGGGCTCAATTTGGCTAAGGGAAATGTCTCCAAAAGTGTGTTGAAAGTGGCACTACGATTCTGGCGAGTGGCGCTGTGCTTTGGACCATTTTGCTTGAAAAATCAAAACTCGCCTGTTTTGACTGGAATCTGTTTTCTCTCTCCTCGTGGATGTTTTCACTAATGTAATTGATGACATCGTATGTAAATGTAATGGTAAAATAATGTTATAGGGTAGATTCATTAGTTAGATGTGGTTTTGAAGCAAATAAATCAATCTCCCTACTTATAAGGGCGTTTGACTAGCTATATTCTTGGTCCTTGTTTGGAAATGGTTGAAACAAATCCACTTTTCATGGTTTCAACCCCTGATGGTTAGGATGAGGGACTGTAATGTCTATATTATGTATTTTCTTTCTCATTTTCAAGGGTTGGATTCACTTGGATGCTCTGAACTATTTTGTACATCATTGTAAGCGATTTAGCAAGGAAATTAATAGGAGTTACAACTATTTTTATGGGATTCCTGTGGTATGGTGCTTTTGCATAGTTTCTTCTTTTGTTATCAGTTGTTTACATGTTTTATGTATGCCATCACCTATTTCACTCCTTCTAACTGAAAGATATCAAGATAGATAGGTAGAATTCATTGTTTGCAATGCTCTACCTTGGGAAATCATTTCGTATTCTATTTTTGCTGCTATTTGAGAAGGATACATGATTGTTACATGCCCTCCTTAGATCCTCACCAGTCTTAGACATCTCACCTCACTTAATTTCAAGTGCTAAATCCTATACCTACCTCGCCCCATATAACACCCTGCACTCTAACCTAATTTCCCAAACCTAACTTGCCCAGCTCCATTTGATCCAGTAAAAATCAACAAAATCAATCAAACCTTTCAAGCTACTATACCTACCCTAAAATATTTACCTGATCTATTCATCCCAACTGGGACTCATCAGGAGAGAACGCTCTCTTGACCTAGTAGGGCTAGCTACCAGGTTAAGCTTGGTTTGCAGTTACCCTAGAATTTCCTTCCTTCAGCCTTAGGTCAATCTAGGCTCTAACATAAGCAACATATATGTACTATATGAATCATCAAAAATTCATCCAAAATCATACATAAATCTATTTTGAATAAAAACTTTGTAACCCCAAGAAATACAAGTATCATCTGAGATTTCATGGACAACTCATAACTGTAACATACCATGATGTATCATTAAAACACTTTAGCCACATAAGCATCATCACCACTGATAAGAACCATTAGGTACCAAAGACTTATAAATATAATGCCAATAATGCATTATTATAAGCATATGCACTGCTTGAACCTGTGCGAACTATTCATTGTCAGATCAGATCATTGCAAATACCAGTAACAATCATCAAGGGATCATCCAGGTATCATATATTACATCAAATTTTTAACAAATTATGAGGACCAAAACATTTCCACATATCATCAGGAGATTGTAACCATCATCAAACAGAGCAAATAATTGATTGAACCATATCATATCCCTTTTTCTTGAGTTTGTCTTGCTGCTTTTTCCTCAAACCAACATATACGCGACTGTGCAACTTAAAACTCACGTATATAAGCGACTTGTCTGCATGAAAAATACGTATGGGATTTAGAACACTAAAGTTTCACACTTTCAGCTCCACCTGAGTGTACTATGTCTGTACACTATGCTATGCCACATCTTTCTTAATGTACTTCCTTCTTCTTCTATATCTTTGAGTGTGATGATGTTTTCTTTGGTATCGTGCCCAAAATTTTCTCCCGTGTTACTTTTCTATATGTCCATAATTTTTACATGCATAACATCTTACATGTTTCATATTCCTTCTATAGCAATCAATGGATTTGTGACCAAACATATTGTGAGAAAAGCAATATCCATTGAAGTACCTGGAAGCTGATGATGTTTCTGTGCGATAATTATTGGCTTGAACCATTCTACTTCAGCATCTTGTTGCAATATGTCAAAAATTATGATATATAAAACTTTCAAAATTATTCATCAGAGGAAATAACTGGTTTTCACTTCCATAGTTAGGAGTGAATGATTTTCTTTGAAGACTTTCTTTCCTTGGTTGTTGATGGGTTTGACTCATTATCTCCTTGTTGAGAATTTCAAATTTTGCACTAGATTTCTCTGCTTCAGTTTGTTAGCTACATTTTCCCTTAATAGCTTCATGAAAACCAAGAACATATTTGATGGTAGGAGACCTTTTACTACTAAGAATATCATCCAAAAACTTAGTACTATCTTGAAATCGTAAAATTTTATCTTTTTCTTCTAATTTACCTTTTAGGATATTTAACTCAACCTGATATTGCTCTTCCTTTTCAAGATACTGCTTCTTCATGATTTCTTCATCTTTCCTTCCTTCTTTCACTTGTTTCCTTTATTCGAGAACTTTGTTTTCTTGTTCTTCAATTTCTTGGAGTAGTTCTTCATTTTGCTTATTTGATTTTTGAAGATCTTCTTTTAGAGAGAGGATCTTAGCTTCAAGGCTTTCATAGTAATTGGATCTATATTTAAGTATCTTGATTGTTGTACTCTGTTCACTTACTTCATTTCTTAATGATGTCACTTCATCCTGCAGCTTTTGACATTGATATTCCTTTTCCTTGTACTGCTTCCTTAATTTGTTTCCTTCCTCCAACTGATATTTTAATCTGGTAACTTCTTCTTTGTAGGAACATTCCCTTTTATCAATTATATCATTTTGATCTCTAATTATATCTGTGATCCTTTTAAATTCTCCCTCTATTTGATTTCTTTCTCTTTCGCCCATAAAAGAAAATTCAGTTGTTTCTCTATCACATTCATTATCTTCAAATGAACAGAGAAATGTATCACGAGAGGAAAACGAATTCATACCCGATAATTATTTTGCTTGTTCATCTTCATTCTGAGGTGATTCTGAATCTAAAGAGCTGCTTCCACATAATCCCCAATCGTGTCTCCGACTGTCACAGTTCCTTTGAGATGCCTTCTTCTTTTGAGGTGCTTTCTTCTTTAGCTTATTTCCTATTGTTTCTATGGATCTCCTTCAAGTGATCAAGCTTCTTCCAATGGACCTGCTTTGATAGCAATTGTTGGAAATAATATTGAGAGGGGAGTGAATCAATATTTACAAATCATTAACTTTTTCATTTCCATAATCATATTTATATACAACACTTCAGTGAAGGGAAGTCACGTGTGCACACAACTTTTCTTAAGGCAACCAGCGCATATCTAGTGATATTATGATTTAGTTAATTCATCATATGTTGATCTTTAATCAGTGCATCGGTACTTTATTAAACATTAAAGAGTAACCATGTGCAGTAATAATAAAATAAACCATCACACATAAGCAACACACATGAACAGAAAGATTTAAGGTGGAAACCTAGTGTGGTTGAAAACCACCTACTGTTGCCATGTCTGTCTTCTTTTAATAATAAGAAAATCTATTTACAATCTTGTACTGGTGTAGACTCATAACAATACACAGGCACCGACTTGCAGAAGGCTACAGCCTTCTCTCATTTTCCAGTTGCTATTGGAATGGATCTACAACCCCCTAGCTGTTGTACTAGCTGATTCATTTACTAGTACGTAGGTGTCGAACTACAGAGTGCTCCAACCTTCACTTGTTTTTCACCAGCTACTCGAAGTGCACTCCAACCCCCTTTGCTCTTGTACTGGCCAATACGATTACCAATACGTAGGCACTAGTCTACAGAAGGCTATGACCTTCTCTCTTCCTCCAGGGACCACGTTTCATGAACTTTTAGAATGGATACCCCTGGAACACAGCACCACAATTAGAAGGCCATGTTTCATCAAATTTTCATACTGGACCCATCAACAATATTGAAGCTTAAAGTTAATCACCACTGCAATACAACCATCAAATACATCTACATCAACCAACATTCAGTTAATCCGAACAGTCAGATCATTGACACCAGAACACTGTGTTGAACCCAGAAACATGCATCATCATTCAGAACCATCTGTAACCTCAAAAAACCATGCATCAGAGTATACGCTACTTGGTTGAACCCAAACTGCATGTATACACTGCTTTCATTAATCAAGCCCGCGTATACCTTCAAAACTAAAACAAACATAAAATTTTGTAGCAACCAGCAATATACTGAATATACTATTAGAGCTTTACATAGTCAATGATAGAGATTACTCCTTTATACAATCAATCAATCAAATAACATCCTCCTTATTCATTCGACTTTACATTTCATCAATCAAATACCCAATCAATCTCTAATATAACTGAAACCCAATGATCAATCTATGATATAACCGAAACCCAAGCATCAATGCCTCATATAACTGAAACAATCAATCACTGAAACCTTTGAACCTCTGGCACAACTGAATCAAACAATCACTGAACCTCTAAGACAACTAAATCAACCATTCATTCAAACTTAATCAAATTCAACCAATCAACTGGAATAGACAGATGACTATAACCAGTACACAAATATGAACCCAGAACACTACATCAACAACCAGAACTAACTGTAATCTCAAAAGGCATGTGTCAGAATGTATACACTTATTTAATGAAGCAAACATGCGTGTATACACTACTTCCTTTTTCACAACCTGTGTATACCTCGAAAGATACTGAATCACAAAAACTTGTGAACCACAAACTGTACCAATCAGTGACATTCTAAAGATCTACTGTCATATTACAGAGTTCTAAATAGATAGCAACAAAGATCACCCTTCTTTCTCAATCAATTAATTAATGAGACACATATTCTTTATGCATTCAATTTTACATTCAGATCTAAGAAGACATCATTGACAAACAACAATAATACAACAACAAAACAACATTATTGATATGATAGATCAGTCGTCCCTGAACATCAAGATTTTCTTTTGTGTACAGTACTTGGAAGAGCCCAACTAGTGTGTATACGCACTTTCATCAAAGTGCATCAACGTATAGATCTGCAAATACTTACTTATAACTTCGCTGCAATTCCATACTTCAGACATACCCAAATTATCTTATATAGAGGATAAAACGTCCATTAGCAATCAGATCTAGCCTATCCATTGTCAGATCACATAGTGATAAGTCATTATGAGCTTGATCCATCATCAACCATGTAGGTGCTTCATTAGCTCAGTTCAAGAGAAGCATCAGAAGCCCATAACCTGCATATTTGATCTAACATTTAATAAGATATTTAATACTTCTACACGTTGGCCTAATGATCTTCTTCTCCTTATATAGTTTTAGTCCTTTCTCAATACCTTGGACCAAAAGCAGTTAGGACCAATACGTTGGACTAAATACATCAAAGCAAAACCTTGGTTTTCCAAAATGTACATAATTTTCCTCCTATGAAAGTGCATGTTTACATATACGCTACATTTCTTCCGTTAACTTGCGTGTATACATTGCTTGGGCAAGGTGAACCAATGTATACTTCTTAAACTATTCTCTTTCTTCAACCTATGGAGTTTGATCTGTAATCCTTTCCTGTTAACCTGCTACACTGTGAACTGTCATCTGAGTGAGTTGCCATATTCCATTTGAAATGATTCCTTTGAACTGACCTGCATTTTGTCACATCTGTAAACACAACTTTCATGCATTCTATCACTTATGATATCTCTCCTATGGATTCATTTGGTTATATAGATTCATCTAGGTACCATATACAAGTGAGTTGTTCTATTACAAGTGGGTTGCCATTAAGTACAACACATGTATCATAATGCCAACAAGTTTCTCATCTAGTTCCTCAAAATAATAAACAAAGAAAGGCCTAGAGAGTTGGAAGAAAAGAGAGGAGGGGTAAAGGGGATAAAAAACCATGCTACCCAGATTTCCTTGAGCTGGGTGAAATAAACTAGTGGGAAACTGTTGAGTAAATTCTGAAAGGTATGGGACTTGAGGCTGGACTGTGGATCATGATGCCAAAGATACTTGACTACAGTAGACTTATTTTACTATTAAGAGAAGGAAGAGCTCAAATCGAGTGTATGGACGTAATTTCTAAATCCGTGGCTGGGTGGTGAGATCTTCCTAAAGAGGGAAAGAACTCACGTATCTACAAGCATAGAGAAAATAAGTAAATGAACTCTATGTTTGGTAATTGTTCATAAAATGTTTTCCAAAGTGATGGATAGCTAACCTCAGTAACTATTTTCTAGTTGGATATTTCTCATTTTATATATCTTAAATTATTAGTAGTGAATGTATACAACTTTATCATTAGTGTCAAAATAGAATAAATTTGTACATGATAGAAAAGTATCAGTTGTGTAAAAGTATTAGGAAAATACTCCACCGCATAGAGGAATGAAAAGTATTTTTTTTTTAAAGATTTCTAAACCTAAAAGTCTACATGATACATTTGAGATATTCATTACGTTAACCAAGAATGGTATAAACACTAAAACATAGTAGTGTTATTATACATGTATGAATCCTCAGTGGGACTTATGCCATTTAAATTATGCAATCACCTATATATCACACTAGTATAATCTCTTTATGTTAATAGCAAATGGAGAAGCATCAACTTCACATGTAGAACCAATTAATATCTAAGTCATTGACTTAATAAAAGATAATTATCAATTCCAAGATCTCGTCATAACTCTTGCTCAATTCGAGAAGGAAGACTCTGAGTGACACAATCTACATATATTCGTCCTTTAAGATACAGAACAATAAGGCCATAATGAAGCTTGAAAGAATCCAGTAAAACAGAGGATAACCAGCTTCGATTTTAGAAGCCAAACCAAGTCAAAAGAGTTTCAAATTATAAATGTTATATGTATATACAAACTTTAGACATTTGGAATGAAAATAAACAAAAAAAAGAGATCAAACCCTCAGGGAAGCCTGAATTACGTAGGTTCATGCTACAATACATTCTTCTTTGGAATCATTCCATGGCCAAATAACATAACTCTTGCCCATTCAAAATAACAATGGCTAGTCTAAGGCCAGCATGAGCCTCGACTTGATGACATTCCTCTATCGAGAGAACCTAAAAATAAATATGCGATAAGGTGAAGACAAGCATAGGCACTTTAACCCTGAAAATATATGAGCATGATACTCTACCATAAGGTTTTAGTAAAACCAACTTGGAATAAGAAGACGAAAACCCGGAGTAAGGGAGACCCAACCGAACCCAAAAAACCATATGGGAGGGGTGTTTGCCAAAACATTACCTGTAGATGCAAAATGTGAGAGTTAAAAACTATAGCAAGAAAACTGTTAATGCTTAATATATGTAATTCACTCAAGGCCCTCAATATTACCTTAGATTGAGTAACTCTAGAATGTACAAGACTGCCTGTACCTAAAACCCCTGCAACAAGTATTAGTAGCTTGAAGCAAGTATAAAAAAGAAAACAATCCAATAGCAGACCCTATCGGAATGAATGTTACCTCCTTGAACCCATTGGGCACCAACATCATCCTCCTTGGCGCATGCAAACCAACAAAATCTGGAATACCCTACAATGTGAACTGGATGAGCAGAGGAATACATTTTTCAATTTGAATCGAAGACTGTCAAAGGGTATACTTATCAAGAAATAGAGAAATGTTGTAGTTTACCTACTGGGTGAAGGTTAACGCCATGCTCCATCAGAACAAGGATGGCACACTGATACCTTCGCCGCTACAACAAACTCTTAGCCCATTTACAGAGTTGAGGTTCAAGACCTGGAATAATGCGAAATGAAACCTCAAGTGACGAAACACCGAGAAAGTGGTTATTACACAAAACCCTGAGCAATGGGAGCAGTTGGATCGCCATACCCAAATCCAAAGGTACATGTTTCGCCAAATGTTTCCAAATGCCATAACCTTCTACTGTCGGGTCCATCCCATTGAATGTAAGAATGAGTGTTTTGGTGAGTACCATCGAATTTATCCACCTCCATTGAAATGACATTACATCGTAAGAGCATGCCAAGTGGGTTAACAATTCGAGGTTTATACGCTTTGGACATGAAGGGATTGAATCATTAAAAGAACCATATGTTTTTTTATTGATATTCACACCTTTAGATATATTATATATTATATATGATAAATCCCTAAGGTAAGTATAGTTTGTTAATTTTTTTTAATAATTATATGTTATGTGTTACAGATATGCAATAAGGTCTGTCAGAGGTCTCCATGAGGGCCAAAGATCAACCACTGCCTCAGCCAAAAAGATCACGTATCACCACAGAAAGTGAGCCTCAATCAATTCACATACCATAAAAAAACATGCC
>APFE030965773.1:89559-135222 GCA_000404065.3 Pinus taeda | reverse complement strand
TTCATGTACATGAGCCTCCATGTGTGTCATTTTCCCTTAAAACTTGTGAAACTACTCTTGGAGCTGCTTCTGACCTTTGCGTAGGGAGACTAATTGATCTACTATATGCCACTAGCTATGTTAGATGTCATTTAGAAAACCAATGAACTCGATGCAGCCATTGTGTCGATCTCAAGCCGGTTGTTCTACTACTACCATCACTTGACGAATTTGAGCTTCAAAGGAATCAAAGGGTGGAGGAAGGTCCAAGCGCTTAGGGGAACTAGCGCATTGTTGCTCCAGCTCCTCCTCATCGTCTTGTCGGTCCACATGATGCACTGCCCCCAGTCCAAAGGGGCCCTCCCCTCTCTGATATTAACCTTCCTAACATCCATAATTGAGACATAGAAATGTATTCAAAACATAGATGTTCTAGATAATCCTCTTGCAAATCCACATTGCTTTTACCTATTACCATGTGGTAATTTTCTTGGAAGAACCTAATTTCATTTTTCTTAGAATATGTATCATTTCAAAGCATGAGAAACATATCAAGACAATATGCTATTTTATTTATTTAGTTTGGCATTAGATGATAGATTTATTTCTTGATATCTATTTTTTAGATGTGATATGCTCATCATAGCTCAAACTATGCATTTTTTTACTTTTTATTGTTTATGTTTGTAGTTTATCATGTGGTAATATTATTGTTTTTTGGACAAATCCCTTCTGCGGAAAAACATGATATCTCTAGATTTAGTGGCTTATCCTAGAAACAACCAAACAAACTACACGATCTTTCCCTAGAGTTATTTGAAGTATAAGAATAATACCTACTTGGTTTTCAGTGCAAGTTTCCTTCTTCTCTTCACCCACTCACTTCAGCTCCAGCTTTAACTCTTGAAAGTAGAGATTGCCAATTAGCCAAGACAAGCAAAGAGATCTATATATACAACATGATATATTAAAATAAATTCAAATAAGAGATCAAGAAGCCTTATTCTAAACATGGATAATCAAATACATGATGTATGGGAAAAGAAATGCACAATGGATTAATGATAATAGAGAAAGTTTACAACAAATTTTGAGTCCTTGATGTTGCAAATATATCCCAACCTTCTCTTCATTTATTTGCCACAATGATAAAGCCTTAAACCTCAAAAACGCATAAGGATCGATCATGAACCTCAAAAATCAAACTGCCATCATAAGGGTGAAATCTGAGTCTCTAAAAGCCAATTCAGACTCTATAGCAAGTACTACTTTTATAAGGTAGATGAGGTAGTTTTAGATCCACCATATTAGCGCTAGATCCACTTTTAAAGGAGGTAAGTTACATAAGATATGTGATAAATCCTCATTAGTAGGATTTCAAGATAATGTTCAACAAAAAATGGATGAATCAACTCCTAAAGCTTATAGAGAGGGAAGCTTCACAATTATATGTTATATTTCCTCATTTCCAAGTGTCGTCACACTTTTCGTAAAGGAAACCTATGCTGACCAACACATGTTGCATGTGTGAAACATGCATCATCATAGGTTAAAATGAAGCTAAGTGCGATGGCATCTTATGTTATGGTTTTGATCCCATGTAATCCATGATTCTTATAAATTTTGGTAATACTTTAGCTTTTAGTCTTGTAGAGGATTTTTGCAAAGTGTAGCGAAGAGTGAGAGATCCATGTTTTCAGCATTTTGAATTAATTGTGATAAAATGATCTATAACATATTGCCCCCTAAAGTGCAAAGTTAGAAGTTGTGAATGAGGAGAAGGTGTACATTTTTATTAATCAAAGATTAAGAGGAGCCTTACAACGTTTTCCTTGATGTCCTGAGGTCCCTCCCAAATGCCTTCAATCTCCTCCTTAGATGACAAGCTTTCCAATCTCAAACTAACAACATAAATTTGTCTTCTCTAAGTTCTGACCCCCTCAATCCCTCTACCATCTAGTCATTTTACCAGCCAAGAGGAAGAATTTTTTGATCCAAAAGAGAAGGATAAGACTCCTCAATTGAGGGATTATGTTTCCATGAGAAAAGGGATTAATATGCATCATCTGAGTGTTATAGTTTGAATAGTCATCACCTTGAAGATTTTAGTTGGAAAATATTTGACCAACTATGTTTCTAGAATGTACTTTTTATTTTCACATTCCTGAATTCATCTTCGCGGGTTTATATTGGTAGACATAGCAGAAATATGCACTGTTCTCAAATTTAATTCTAGCGAATGCACTGGAAACTATAGAAAAATTAGAGCAAGTGGAACTTAACAAGGTGTCACAACTATTTTCCCAAAATTTCTCATCTAATTCACGATATTTTGGGTTTTTGGACTTCAGAGGGAGCTCATTCAAACATGTTCATGGATGGTAAAAAGACCCATAAACTAATCAAGTGTCATGGTGACAAATTGACATGTTACGTATTGTCCCCTGAAGTGTGAAGTCTATAAAATACGTTTAAAATACTGAAGCGCTTTATCATTCCAAGGATCATATCAAAGGTAATGGATGGAAACCTATAGGGAACATTCAAGGGTAACAATGAAAATATGTATAAAAAATCATCTTTGAGGTAGGAATTCCCATACTTAGAGTAAAGTGAACATAATGAACAAGCATGGAAAAACCAAAATGATATAGATGGTAGACACGACATGGACGCAACCATATACCTACATAATCATGAATATAAAATCTCCTGGCAACCTGGATTGACAAAACTACATCCACGGTCAATCACCATCTCTCAATCCACAGTACGAATCTAACCATGCACGTGAATTTTTCAAATTCAAACATGGTAGAAGCCACTTGATTACTAGTCAATGATGTGAACTGTTAATAAGTGTGACAAAAAACACCAATAATGAGAATGGCACTGAAGGTACTTCTAGTGCAATCTATGAAGTGTGAGTAGGTGATCTAAAGTCGAACACTCATAGAATCATTAAAATGAAGTCGAATGATGAAATCCTGCCATCGAAAGTGAGAAACCTATTGTTAAGGCATGCAAGCTTCAAGGTACTGAACGTTTCTAGATCAACTTCCTAGATAATGAGATGAAGTCGATAGGAAGCAACCCGCTATAGGAAAGCCTACAACATGAAACACAATGTCAAGTTTTGAAAATAATTTACAAGGACTGACTCAAGGATGGCTGATGCAATTGAAGGCTAGAATTTGGAAAAGGATGTTGAACTGGGGTTGAACTTCTCTTGAATACATAACAACATGACAATTGACTTGGCAGCATTCGACTTTAACGATAATTCTAAAAATGATGAAGACTTTTAAATGAGGTTCGATTAATTGTATGACAAATGGATTTCCCAACCCAAACATGAGTGTGATAGAGTGTCGTGTTCAAGAGCGGCATTCTACCTTTAAAAATGATAATTATAAATGGACACCTTTCCCCAATTTTCCCCCACCATTAGTAGAAATTACCTCTTTATCTTTTTGCAAGCTTGAAGAGGATAACATATGCTTGGACTGTAAGCTCATCCTTCAAATGAGTCCATCGAAGTATTTTTAATGAACCCTAAGAAGGAATGGTTTGGTACTGTTATTCTTAATGGGTATTATACTGTTTATATTTTTATGAGTCTAGTAAAGGAGTAACTCGATGCAGTTTTCTTTTAAGAGTTAGAAAAGGACACAGAAAGGAAACTCATTCAATTCTCTTTCCGTAAAATTTTAACAAGCCCAAAGAAGGTAAAGCTTGGCATTTTTCAGTTTTATAGATTTAGAAGAAAAGCATAAGTAGACTCCATCAAGTTATTTTTTGTATGTTTTAGTCTCTCAGGTTCGAAAAAGGATAAAATAATACAAGAGAGAACTCTATAGACCATGTTCAGTCAATGTACACCTTTTTGTTAAAAAGTACTAACTCAATCCGTAAAAGGGGTAAAGTTATACTAATTGGATGATTTCTCATTTACTTTTATGAGTTCGAACAAGCAAGTACTTGACAATCCTTTTGTTTTGAAAGAGTTTGAAAAGGGCTTAAAAGAGGACTCCATGATTTTCTCTTTTCATAATTTTTTAAGAGCATGAAAAGCGATAAAAGTCTACTAAATAGTCAAAATGATTCATCCTCGGTCCATAAACTATCTTGTACATTTAAACTCAATAAGTTATCATAAATGCTCAAAAATAGTCATTTCCCCTCTCAAAAGGTTTTAAATATAAAAAATAATATTTTTTAGCTCCAAAAATCCCTATAAAAGTGGGAATGGTAAATTATTTTCACCATTTTCATTTTTTCCATTTGAGAGCACATAGAGGAGTTTTTACCACCAGACCTCTAGGATTTATTCTGAGCTAACTAGTGGATGAAATCACTTATGACACCTTTTAGGTAGAAGATCTCTCCTTAACTTAGCTTGTAATCCCTTTAAAATTTCATTTTAAGCTTCCAATTTTTGTTTTGGGAAAAACTATGTTTAAAAATATGCCGTTAGCCATGCGTTGTTTCGTTTTAGTTGGTCCCGCACAGGAAGGTAAGATTTTCCATATGGAAAATCACATCTTGCTGAAATTTTACTAGAAAAATCCATGCAGCTTCGCCCTATCTGTAAAATGGCGGCTGTGCAAGCGAAACTATTTGTAAAATGGCAATTGTGCAGGCAGAAAGGGTTTATTTCTAAAAAAGTTTCCAAGCAAAAAATACATGAGATGGCTTTCAAAAATGATTCTAATCCTTTTAAAATGGTCATTTCAGGTCGTTTGATTGCTCAAAATGGAGTGGAGGGAAAGAGAGCATGAAGCCAATTATTTGGAAGATCCGGCAACCATGCAGTCTCTAAGAACTTGTGGCCTCCTAAAATACTGCCTCATTCTTGGGATGAAAGCTTAGGTAGATCTGATGACATGGCTGTTAAGAACCTGAAATTTTCAGGAACAGTGTTTTGCGATTGTCTATCATCACATTACCATTGACGTCGATGACATATATTTCTTAACTACGCGATCTCATGAGCAAGCCAAAATTTCATTATTCAGATAGAGGGTAGGAGGAGATACTGCTGATCGGTATCTACAGTGCTTTTATAGGGGTGCACCACCCAAGGATGGTAGAATTGATATTTAGTCCATCGAGTTCTTGCCCCTGAGAACCATCATTTTCACTGTTAGCAAATTGTGTGGTAGTGATGCCCTTTATTTAGCCACATGGGCACAGATGTAGATGACCATGGAATGTTGGGAATCCACAGTGTTCAAATGGTGTGAGGCAGTGGTGGTGAACATGAAGGAACAATTGACTAGATGCAAGAATTGAAAATTGAAGAATTTCAGTTGTGGTGCCAATCTTGTTGCTTTTTCCCTAGAGAGGGTTCTTATTCTCCATCCACAACAAATTCTAGAGGATCAAGGGAGGTCCTAGGGACCTGTGCATGATGAGGTAGGTTGCATTGATTGCATGCCATGGAGGTGATGGACCAGTAGCGAGGTATATTCCAGAGTTTTTTGACTAGTTAGGAAGGTAGATTATTATGATTGAGGACTTTCCGTATGCTGGGATGGATTACAGAGGTAATCTTGAAATCCCACTTCTATCCAAAACTCAGTGGGGTGATCTAGGTGAGAATTTTTCATTTTGAAATATTTTCAAATTTTTTAATTTTCATGTGTTTTTTGTCTTCAAAGTCTGATTATCGAAAATGTATGTGTAAACGTGGGCCCAACTTGACCAACATGGATGAGACTATTTGATAGATAAGGAAAGAAACCTATAACAGTTGGGGAAGCTTACCTTAAGGAAGAGGATATCTTGAGAGAGCTAGAAGACAACCTTGAAAGGTTGACTTTGAATATCCCAAAGATTGGGATGGATGACATACCTCACACCTACTAGAGACATGTAGTTGGGGTTCCAGGGCCACTTAGCTCTTTGTTGCGTTGAGTTTCTCGTGCTATCATTCACTATCATGAGAATCATCATGCTTAGTTGTTCTAGTTTCTAGGACCACATTTTGATTTTTGTTGTCAGCGTGTTTGGAAAACTAGAGGTCACAATGCCTTATGTCCTCAAATGACATATTTTGTAGACACACACTTTTATGCAAACTCTATTTGAACGAAAAATTGCTACTTTTGCCTATTGTTTATCTTGATCAATGTATGACTATTATTTTTAATTTACAAATGTTTCAAATTTCTATTTAACACATGATTGACCAATGCATATGCCAATGTGTTTAAATATCTCGAAATGTGTTGATATTTGATATAATCAAATTGCCTTTCCAAAAATAGGACGCGTAAAAACACTCTTAACATTTTTGGTCTCCTTACTATATAAACATCATTTAAATGTAATGCCACAAGTTGCAAATCTTACCTAATGATCAAGCGTCGGATATAAAATATGATGGCATCAACTAATAGCTCAATGAATGCACTATATTCTTCTATGTTGTTTGTTGTTTGACGAAGACATATTCCATGAATAGAGACTAGCTCATCACTGGGTGAATAGATTACCCAGGTTGCAGAAGATAAATTATGAGTCCTACAGCTAGCGTAATCAACAAATCCAATGTAAGTGTAAGAGAAAGTCGAGATATATAAATCAAGTGTACAAAAAGATAAGTAGGAGAAGTAGTAGAAAACATGAAAAACATTAACTATCACACATACCTAAAAAATGGTAAATATTGTACAGATGTCCACCAAAATTTTATGCATAATATTTCTTTATGTAAAGACCATTTATGGGCTTTCCCAAAGGAATACCATTGTAATCAACCAACTCATAGGCTCCTTTAGCTAATACATGTTTTATGATGTAAGGGCCATGCCACATGTGTTCGAACTTTCCCGTGCCTAACTTGTGATGAGCTTGATCATAAACCAAGACTAGGTCACCTTCAGAATATGAACATGGATAAATGTTTGATCAAACTGAGCTTTGACACATTTCCTGTGAGACTCACTAGCCAGTGTGACATCCTGATGATTTTCATCTAAATATGCTAAATGTACAAATTGTTCTTCATCTTTAGAGGTAGCAGGTAATAATTCGATAGCTAGTTTTATGGGTGGGATTTCACATTTAACGGGTAATGTTGTGTATAAATCGTAAAAAAATTGTAAAGGAGTGACACTGGTCGATGTTTTTGCACTAGTATGGTAAGCCCACAGCGCTGAAAAGAGCATAGAATGCTAGTTTCCTTTGTGAATACTAACTATCAGTTTAATCATATTAGTTAATACTTTATTGACAACTTTGATCTGACCATTAGCTTGTGGATAGTATAGAGTATAGATATCATGGCGTAGGCTGAGTTGTACGGATATTTCGACCATCATAAAGTAAGAAAATGATTACCATGGTCTATAACAATATCTTGTAGGACACCAAACTGAGCAATCACATTATTTAAAATGAAAATTATTGTAGCTTCCCCATCGTATCTATATGTAGGCATCGACTTGAGCAGTTTCGTAAAGTAATCGACTACAAGGATAATATACCCATGCCCCCTATCGAAGTGAGGGTTACAGGTGATGAAATTGATGCCCCATTTTGAAAAAGGGTTAACAATTATGATAGGATGAAGAGGAGCTATAGGTTCTTACATTTTGGGATCATAGACTTGGCAGTTATGGAATTTGTGTTCTATAGTAATGCAGTCTTTAAACATTACGACCAAAAATAACCAGCATGTAATATCTTTTGGGAAGTAGTATACCGAGACATATGACCGCCACATGCTCTAGAGTGGCAGTCATTTAATGTTTTTTTCCCTCTTGGAGAGTCAAACAACGTTGGAATATAGAATCGATACCATGATGGTAAAGAGTGTCACCAATAATATTGTATTGTTGGGATTGGTATCAGATTTGATGTTCAAGTTTATATAAATCGAGCCTAAAATTTTATGTTTGGAAATATGTAATGATATCTCCATACCATGGATTTGAAATACTGATAATAAAGAGAGATCCGTTAGCAAAATAATCTTCTGCTACAATTTCTATATCAGTATGAGGAAAGTCACACAATAGTTCTGAGAAAATCAAAGATTTATTCAATTTCAATTTTTCAAAGTCCACATCAAACTCTTGTAAGATAACTATCCACTTAGGTTATTTGCCCCATATCAATTGTTTAGTGAGAATATACAACATATGGTTGCAATCTAAAAGGATAGTTATCTTTCAAAGAAGTATATAGTCATAGAATCGTTGAAGAAATTGTACAACTACCAACACTAGCTTCTCCACATGAGCATATTTAATGTTAGTTTTAGTGACACTTTTACTCAAATAATAAATCACATGTTCACTACTAGAAACATCCTCTTAGACTAACACCATGCCAATAGTTGCATCGAACACAACTAATTAAAGAAAGTAATCTTCATGATAATTGGGTGGATGCAGTAATGGTGCATTGGTCATTGCATGTTTTAATGCATCTAAAGATTTATCAGCAAGCTCATCCTAGAAAAACGGAATGCCATTTTTCAACAGTCTAGTATAACCCTGGGTTAGTTTGGCATAACTGTGGATGAATTTACACAAAAAAAATTCTTTCTGTTCCAAGCTTTGGAGTTGAGTAAGGCAAGAAGGAGCAGGAAAATTCATAATCACCTCTACCTTGAGTGGATTGACATGAATGCCTTCTTTTGAAATCATGAAACCTAGAAGCTGACCTGATTGCACACAAAAGACACATTTGTGTGGATTCAAGCTAATATTGTAATGCTTGCACCTAATTGAAATTTCTTTTAAGTGCAATAGGTGATCCTGCCTTTTCATTAAATGAGCTGGCAGGTCATCTAACTAAGGATGAACAATATGCTTGATATCGTCGAATGCATAAGACATAGCTTGCTAAAAGGTGGTGCCAGCATTTTTCAGGCCAAATGGGAGTTTGTGATAAGTAAAAATACCCCATGGGCATATAAATGTGATTTTCTATTGATCGGCAGGGAGTATGTTTATTTGATTCTAGCGAGAAAATCCATCCATGAATAAAAACTTTCCTTCACGGTATAGTCATTGATAATTTGGTTGATATACGGAGTTGGATAATTATCTTTAGGACATGCTTTATTAATATCTTTGTAATCAATGCATACTTGAATAGTTCCTTGATTTTTATTAACGGGTACAATATTTGATACCCAATCAATCAAAGGAATGGGGTAAAAGAAGCCTACTTTCAATAATTTTTCAACATCAGTTTTCATAGTGTCACCTTTTTGTTGATTTATAGGATGTAATAATTGTCTAACGGGCTTAACATCTAGATAAGTTTTTATTTCATGTACAACTATGCTAGGGTTGATTCCTAGCATTTGTTCGTATGATGAGGCAAAGATGTCACAACATTCCTGAAATAGGGCTTTTTAAGTTTGAATCTATTCTAAAGAACAAGAAGCTCCTATATGAATATTTTCAGTTATCCTAGGTTTCACTGAGATATCTATGGGTATCATTTCTGATATGTTCCATATATTCTATTCAGAACTGGAAGAAAGGGTAGATATTGAACATTTAGGATCACTAAGAATCTCAGATGAAAACATAAATGAGAAATTATTCTCCATTTTGTCAAATTATGGCAAGAAGGATGAACGATGATGAGTATCATTCCATGGCATTTTTTTCAAGATCATAACTTCCATAATCCCTTCATCAGTTAAAAAATATGTGTTAAAAGGATAAGGCATAAAGATTGATTCCAAGTGTGACAAATGAAAATAGTCATTAATAATCATATTCATTCAATTGTGTTCAGATGTTGGTGAGTTCTAAAAGGAACAAATTACCTCATAAGCTAACTCAAAAGGACTACGAGTTATCTCACTGCCATGTAAGATCATTTCTAATTTTGAAAGTACTTTCCACGGATCTCCTAATTCGAAAGTACTTTGCGTAATCATGTTAATATGGGAATCATTATGATGGAAATTGGGTGGATAGAATGTGAAAGTTCCCATCTAAGATGAGTATTTGAGAAGACCAACACCAAATTCTTCATATGGAGTCATTGATTTTCCAACAAAAGGCACACTACCAGTAGAATGAGGGTTTGAGGTATAGTAGGATAATTGGTCTACCTTAACAATTCTTCCTTTGTGAAGAAACATGATCATCCTAAAATATGATGAGACTACTGCTGCCGTTTCGTAAGTCTAACTTTCACCAAGAAAAGGTTATAGTCAAGTTGAGCATCAACAACCTCAACATTTATTGCAACCGTTTTACCCTCTAATTTGATTGGAAAATCATTTAAAAGACCATAAGGAAAAAAAACCTCTTCCATCAAAGGCTTTGAAAGTATTGGGAGATTGATTGATCATTACATAACCTAGAGATTTGTAACAAGAAATGGACATAATACATGTCAATTCTCCTTTTTCAATCAATGTTCAAAAAACTCGTCAAGTTCGGACATGAATTGGTATCTAAAAATCCAGTTGGTGTGGGAGATGCGGGACATGATTTTCAAGATCGAAAAAAATCAAATTGGAGTCATGAGGATATAATACTTCCTTGGATGATAACAATAACTTCCTTTATGTTGGATAAGTCCACAGCACTTCAAGAGCTGAGCTTGTCAAAGGTGACATAACCAAATCATTTATGATGCTATAGTTCTGAGCAGCCATAGCGTGAGGGTTAAAGGATGACTTTCGAAGCATACCCTTTAGAGGCAGACAAACTATCATATCAGGGTTTGGTTTTTCAATATGAAACGGTTGAAAAGAGGAGTAGTAGATGTGGAAGTTTGACTAGTTGGACTAGAGTCATCTCTATTTTCAGCAGGACCCTTTGATGTGTAATTTTTAGATCTCAATTCTTCCATAACTTTGGAAGAAATCATCATGATATATACCGGTGCAGATGATGAGGATTGGTCATGAGAAACGATTTCATTGTCTTGGGGAGGAAATGGATCCTTCAAAAAAATGGGATTGGGTGAAATTTTAACAAATTTAGAAACTTCAGCATGATGTGGGAACTCCTTGGTGTAATGATTGTCACCACAAATTAGGCAATGGATAACGAGGTTTCTTATTTTCTTCAAACTGTTCATTCTTGTTTAGTTTCTCCTTAGAACGAGTGTCTTATTTAGACTTCCATTTTCCCTTTTTCTTATTTCTGGATTTCTTACCCTTTTTGATAGATGATTCTACGTCGTTAATTTCCGAAGTACTTTCAGGAGAAGGATCTTATTTAGGTGAATCAAATAGAGACGAAATATGAGTTTTCTTATAATTTTTTCTTTTTTTTCTTACATCTTTGACTCACATAACTAATCATGCCATCTGCTGCATGTGATCTTGTAAGGTATGGATTAGTTTGACCAAGTTGGGATAAATATGGGATCTTCTCATACAAAGTACCAGACTAGGTATAAACAAGATCAAGGTATTGAGAATGAGAAATTACTTGCTCCTCAGTTGTAACACCTCCTTTGGAAACATCGTTAGTTATTACTAGTAAAAGAGATTTTATGAACCATTCCTCCAAATCTAGTTTGAAATGTAAACTTTAACTAGGAGACATCATTGTCTCCATTCATGAATGTGATCTGAGATATCGGTTTACATTGACTACTTCAAAGAATTTAAAATTTCGGCTCCATTATCATATCGAATGGGAAGCTGAAAATGGTTTAAAAAGCTATAGCAAGGACATTAAATGTGCTGAAGGAAGCAAGTGACAATTCTACATACCATTTGGTTTCTGAAGCAGTTAAGGTTCATTAAAATCGTCATAATCTAATAGAATCTTCGATTAATGATTTTGACGTGCACCAAAGATGATAGGTCATAACATTATTTAATGGATATTCACTTGAATTATCTTCAAACTTAGGAATATCACTCAGAAACTTAGTAGGAATGGATGTAGAAAATTATAAAAAGATAAGAGGATCATTAGTTAACCGATAGAGGTCAGGAAAATCCAAAGTCAAAATGAAGGGAAATTGTTGGTTAGAATTTGGAGATGGATATGGATAACCATGAGGGATGATTCCTGTACTAGGAGCAGGATACCCAAGATATCTTGGAATAACTTGAGTAGTTGGAATCTACATACCTCCTAGGTATCTAGGATGAGCCATAGCATATTGCAGCTATATAGGTACTTGAAATGTATGACCTGGGTATGGTTGATTCTAGAAAGGCAGACTCTAACCCATATTACCTTGAACGAACTGTCCTTGAAAGGGTTGATTTTACAAAGGTTTATCCTAGAGAAATTGAGCTTGGAAAGGTGGACCTTGAACAAACTAAATCTGAGGTATACCTTGGAAAGGTTTCCCTTGAAATGACACTTGCATATATGGGTCATTAGGTTGTACAACAAGTATTTGGGGCATTGACAGAATTGTAGGAATAGATTGCACACGAAACAATTGAGGTAAAGAATGAACAAGGGGTTGTAGTGTTACTTGTGACATAAGTAGGACAATTACCTATGATACTCCTGAATAGGAGCTTGAGGTGAACCTAAACATCAATTCTGAACAATCATTTGTAAAGTAGATTGTACCAAGTTTTGAGAAGTACACAGGACAGGATGCTGATGTAATTGTTGGGTAGGTGTCGATGGATTAACTTGGAAGGTTGGTTGGACTTCAAAAGGAATACATTGAAAAGGTATTTTTTATATAGTTTTTCAAATAGGTTGGACAGGTTGATACATAAGCACTTGAGAAGTAGTAGGAATTGACTGGTTATTTAATGAAGGGTTGTATATTATGTTCATTATAGGGTAAGGAATTCCATTAGTGGGTTGAGGCATAATAGGTTTTCCAAAACTGGTTTGAGGCATTTGATCATAATTGAAATAATTTCCGTCAGGGATTTGTCCCCCAGCTATAGGGTAAGATCCACCTAAAGGTTGTCCTTTGGGTGGAGGATACAACGCTTGCCCAACAGACAGGTATGAACCGCCTGTTGGGTTGGTTTGATGATTACCAACATTACCAGAAATCATATTAATAAACAGATGTCAAACCTTCATTGGTAGAATTAATTACACCAGTTGACATGTTTGAAGATGAGTTCGAGGAAGAAGCTCCTGAATAAGATCCAGCAAGAGAGTGATATCCAGACAATAGAAAACCACCCTACAATGTTTGCTTCGAAGAAGTAGAAAACATAGATGTGTCTAAGGAGGTACTTCTAGAAGCCATCATAGAGCAGTCGAAAGCTGGTACGATATAATAAGGAGTCACGTATTGCAAAATCCATTCTCCTAAAAAGTTCAAGTCTGTGAAATACTAAGTTGGTCAGTGTGAAGAGATCTAAACAAAAGCTTTGAGATATCTAAAGGCTCACTGGTAGAAACTATTTCTTCTTCCTATTGATACGGAACAAGTTCTTCAATGTTAATGAGAAGAGGAGGTAGACTATAGGTGATAATAAGTTTCAAATAGGGTGAGTGTGGAGGATTTGGAATATGCATTGTAGTAGGCATATAAGTCTTACGTTCATAAATATCAGACTCGGGTTCACCAATATCTGGTTCATAAATGGGATTTATATCTGAAAAGTCTCCAGTATATGATTTAGTTTTAATGAGTTCAATAATTTGTAAACTGGTTCCTTCTGAGTGTGATGTTAATTTCTAAGTTTGATCAAATTCAGTTTTTGTCACTTCTACACCTAAAATAGTAGATGTTTCCAGTTGACTAACTTGATTACCTTTTACATGATCGTATGTAATATTATAAATTTCAGTTTCTGCTGCAATTCTGGATCCCGATGATTTAGATTTTTCAGCTTTTATCTTTTCTAATTGACTCAGTGTATACTCAGGGGGGTACCTAAGTATCCTACATCATTGTCTTGGTAATTCCACCACAATGAAAATTTTCAATTGATAAATTACGCAATATCTAAATTACACCTAAAGTCTCTAAAAATTAAAAAAACAACACAGAAAGTAACACACACTAAAATCTAGGAGTTCAAACCATAGAAACTAACTCTTCACATAGATCAATAATTACTAGTTGGTGATGAAATCCAACATCATAGTGATCAAGGTGAAAATATTTATAGAAATGAGCATTTAGAACAAATTACCTTGACAAACTTCTTAATGAAATAGTCTGGTGCAAGTAACTCTGCTATAAACCTTCTCGAGCAAAGATTACCCTCCAAAGAGTCCAAGTGAGTCTAGTCAACGTCTATTCCAGGTACAGTAGGACTTTCCCTCCACCATCACCTTAGGTAGGGCTCTATGATTATATTCACTAAGTTCACCAAATACAACAATTTTACCTGGGGGGACTGTCACAGATCGAATGTACATGCAAGGGAAAAGTAACAAGCTCAATCCCCTTGAAGGCTCTTGCACATGATCAATTGGAAGTTTACTTTAAAGTGACCCCAAGTACCTTTTGGTACCTTTGTAATATGTGCAAATCACCATATCTAGGTTGATGAAGTTGGTATGATCACTTCACCAGATTTGACATGATCTCGTGTTTAACTCATGTACAAAAAGAGATTCTTGGAGCAAATGAGAAATAATTAGATTTTCTCTCCCTAACTCAGGATTATAATGTTCATTTGTAGCATTGGAAATTTTACTTCCTTCCCTATTCCAAAGCTCTACACATAAGCTACTGTAGGTCGCAAGAGCCCTAAAAAATGTAAAATTCTAGATGAATTTTAATTAATGTTGTGTTATTAAGTTGTTCTTTACCAATAGGTGATGAAGGTGAAACATACGATGTTATGGCATGACTCAAAATCTTAATGCACTCAAAAATGAAATAACAACTTTGAAATTTGATGAAATCCTATTTAGAGAAAAGAGAGAGTTTCTTTGATTTTTTCGAAATAAAATGCAAAAAATCATAACTTTTCCAATTTTTTGTAAAGAAACCAATTTCACTTTAATGTGATGAAAATGTAGGAAATAAACCAAATTCCAAATTTCCTAAAATGTTAAATAAGCCAAAATACGATTTATCTCTTATCACTCAAAACTTTCAAACACACAGGAATCAATCAAGAGAGTTGGAGAAAACACATTTTCCCTATGAATGATTTGATTTAATGATAATAATAGTGTAATTGTTAGAAATTCCCAAGATGAAAGCAACAATTTCCTTTATCAAGCAAAAATGACCACAATTCCTTCACCAAAGCACTAGGTCTCAAGAAAACCTAATTTTAAATTCAAAATGAGTTTGACCAGAAATAAAAAAAAAAAAAATTAAGGCTAAAGGTTGTATTTGATAGAACAAAATAAGAATATCATAAACAAAAGGATTATCTATTTTGTTTGTAATCAATCAGTAAACCAACTAGTCGAAACCATAAGTAATTTCTTCAAAAAGCCCTAATTCACAAAAAAATTAACAAAGCACTCAAAATGAGTTTAGAATAGACACAACACAGGCTAAACAAATATAATGACATTTGTAGAAAAACAAACTTAGTCCTGGGTTGAAGCAAAAGCTATATTCTCAAAAACTCTTGAGGCATGCGCGGGTAAATAGTGAAAAGTAGAGTGCATGCACCCACTTGCTAAGGATAAACTTGTACAAAATTGTGCTTTGTCAGGAAATGAAAACAACGCAGGGGTAAAAAATTCAAAAAAAAATAAATTTAAGGAATAAACCATATAGATCTAAAAGGTCATTAATTTATAAATACTCAGGTTTGGAGTCCATAGAGATACTCTCCCATTTCCCCTCAGGCATGGAAAGAGGCTCCAATAGTCCTACTGGATGGGTCAACTCTCCTTTGTTCCTCTGAAAAACCTCACACTCCTACACATGCCTCAACACATCTCCTTTGAGGCCCTTCTAGGTGAAGCACTCTCTCATTGCCATATGTCTTTCTAAACCCCTGGTGTCAAGACAAGGGAGAATCATGAGCTGCATAAAGAATTCGCTTCCTCAACGGGGACCCTGCAAACAAGGGTCACCAATTTGTTACCACAGATAAATCCCTCTTGTAGATAAGAGTGATCTCCCTAGATCCTTGATGAAAATTAGAAATCTGGAAACATGAACCATAAATAGCTTCCCAAATGTTCATTTTGGAATTTCAATCCTCCCTACAACCAACAATGAAAACAAATCTAGGTCCAGATTTACCATGATATGAAATTACTAACATACAACAAATAAACACGGTATCATAGTGATTCAAAATGAAACATAAATTAAATATTTATATTTTAAGTACCATCCTCCTCAGGTTATATTTAACCTCATAACTATGATTCATATTCACACTTCTCTTTATTATTTGTAACTTCTTTTCAATTACATTAAAATTATTTTAAGTAGATATCTAGTATGCAACTCAACAAATTTAATGTGTTTTGGTAGATTATATAACAATTTCCTAATTTGGATAAGTCAATCCCTTTACATAGAAATCAATTTACGCTCATCCTATCTTCCAACAATATGGATTTTTATATTCTAAACTAGGAAAATATTACAAGTTAAGTCAAATTAAGGAAACCAAATTTCTTTGTAAATGAGTTTTGGTGTAAGAAAATAAAAAAATGATTTTGACTAGTAGATGTTCCTACGTTATACCTGCAATGAAGGAATTAGTTGTTTGTAATCCTTAGAATTTTTGTACCATACTTGGAAATATTAGTTATTTTCATCCAAGTGGCATATTCCATTGGATAGTTCTTCCATTTGATAAAAGTATTCTTTTTGTCTATTTCTCTTGGCTATCCTTTGATCCAACACTATTTCGATCTGTTTGTGAAATATTTTTCGTTGTTTTTCTTCCATCCACTAGCTTTATATTTACCACTTATATGTTCATCTATTGTAACTTTATATCTCAGTAAAGGGATACACATCTCCAATATTGAAAATTGGAGAAATCCCAATATCACTTGTGTATTCTATCCCATATGAATTAAAAGAAAAAATCCTTGAAATATTACATGGACCAATTTTTTCAAGTTTTAATTTATTTTATGTCGCTACAAAAACCTTTCTTTAATGAGATATGACATCACTAAATCACCAACTTCAAAGTTTCATTGTATTCTTTTCATATCATCTGTTTGCTTACACTTGTCGTTATTCTCTTACAACTGTTGTTTAACTCTTTCCTCCAAGTCTTACATTCTTTTTGCAAAGTATTCTCATCACCAAGCTTAATTGCTTATATCCCAAGTTTCTTAGCTCATAAAATCCTCTCAAATGATTTCCAAATATTATTTTGAATGGAAACATCATTGTTGTTTTATTGGCTATATCATTATGTGCATACTTAGCTTCAAGAAATACTTGGTCCCATTTGTTTTGATCTTCACTTCTGAAAATTCTCAAAATATTTCCTGAGCTTCTCATTACCACCTTTATCTTCCCATTTATCTACATGTGATATGTTGAGCTAGAATTTAAGTTAGTTCTTATTTTCTTGCATAAAGTTCTCCAAAACTGGTTTTCCAATATTGTGTTCTATCTGAAACAATATTTTAAAGCCAACCATTAAACCTTACAATGTCTCTAAAGGATAAATTGGCAACATTGGTTACATCACCTATAATTTTACAAGTATGGAATGTACCATTTTTTAAAACATTTCCACATGAACATAAATAGAATTTCTACCTCTATGAATTTGAGGAAACCTAAAATAATACACACTTACAAAGTCATATGGTATTCTTGGAATTGGCAATCGCTGGTATAAACCTATATTATAAATCCTTTCTTTGGCATGTTGACACACTCTTCACCTTTCAAAAAAAAATCACATAAGCTTGTATTCAAGGCCCAAAAATAAAAGAATTGAATGATATAGATGTTTTATCATATCCAAAATGTCTTGATAGCCCCACACTACGATTTTTCTTGATCAAATTATCTCTCATTAAGAATTTTGGTATCCATGGTTTGTTATCCTTGAGAAACAATCCTTGTTGGATCATACAACTCAACCACTAAGTTTTTCTCATGAAACACAAAACATTAACTTGAAATTTATTTATAATTAAATTAACTCCACTGAATGCATAAACTAACTTATTTGATGAAGAACTTGTCTTCTTAGTTTCATATGTAAATTTTGTAGTAATTGTAGTTACTTAGCATGTCTTTGATTCAATTTTTCTTGACTGTTAATGAACTAGAAAACATGATTGCTACTCTACAAAAAAAATTTGTGCTCATATTATACTGCCTCAACTTCTCTAGGAATTAAACTATGTAATAAAATTCTTTATCATAAGAGAAATATTTATTCTTTCATTCATTCAGTTTCTCAATAAAATAAGCAATCATTTTTCTGTCTTGTCTTGATATAGTTCCATTAGCAGTTCCACTCACATTTGTGTCAACTTCAAAATTAAAATCTAGTAAGGCTAGGACATAGTGTTCTATTCTCTTTTTCATTAGAAATAAAAAATTTTAATCAACAACTACTTTTCATTTCAATGGTCGTTTTCCTTATTTAATGGTCTCTACAATAGGATCTCAAATGCTACTACTTTTTGTGATAAAATTTCTATAAAATATTACAAGACCATGGAAAATTTTCACATCAAAGATATTCTTAGGGGTAGGCCAATTAATGATAGCTTAAAATTTATTCTTATCTATCATAAAACCATATTTAGAAATAGGAAAAAGTCAAGCATATTTTTTCCTTATTCACAATACTACATGTCTTCAAAATAATCAATAGTTTATGTTTCTATAAGCTATCTAAAACTAATCTAAGATGTCTCAAATGTTCCTCCTTTTCAACATAAAATCTAGATATATTATAACAAACGTTCTAGCAGATTCCTTTAAAACATCATTCACGGATCTTCTAAAAGTGGTAAGAAATTGTTGAGACCAAAAGTCATGACTAAACATTCATACAATCCACATTTTTTTAAGGCTATCTTCCATTTATCCATTTATATAATCCTAATATGATGATATCCACCCTTTACATCAATCTTGAAAAATATTTGGTTCGACCCAAAGATTTTATAAAATCATCAATGTGTGGTAGTGGAAATATGTAACTGATTATAATTTTATTTGTGGCTTTAGAATCAGTAAACATTCTCCATCCTCCATTGCTCTTCACATTGGGTACTATAAGAAAAAACATGGACTCAAACTCTCATTAATGATACCCTTATCGAACAACTCTTACACTTTTAGCTTTACTTCTTTCTTTAGTTTTATATTCATAATGATGTTTCTTTATTTTGAAGAATTTCTTGATGAAATAATTTTATGTGATGAATAATGATTTTAATAGAAGGTGGATTACTTGAAAAATCATAGAAAATTATATCAACGAATTCACCCAACACAAATTTTCCTTATTTAGGAAAATAATTTAAGATTATGCTTGCGAGAATTACCTTGGATTTCCCAACCAAAGAAAAATGTACTTCTTCATTATTTATCTGTTGTAGTACCTCCTTACCTCTCATCAGCAACACATTTGGATAAACTTCTTCTTTGTCTCCCTCATATTGTAAAGGTAACAATGTGTGCCTATGGAAATTTGTCTTGAATATATACGTGTTCCTCCTTCCATCATGAATATAATTTCTATCATACTTCCATGGTATTCCCAAAAACATATGGCATACATCGATGGGAATTATGTCACATCATACCTCATCCTTATAGTTTCCAATTTCAAACTATTAATTTACACAAATATGATGTCATTTTTGTAGCCTTGATATTTTATAAGAAGCAGGGTGTGGTATTCTCTTCAAATATAATTTTTTGACCATCTCGGTAGAAACCAAATTATTTGTGCTACTAGTATCAATCATCTTTCAGTTGAATATAGTTTTGAACATGCTTTTCCTCTAAGCTGGCTCCTTAGCATCCTTCTATGATTTGATGAAAACCCTCTTCACCAATATTTCTTCTCCTACTTAACAAGTTTATTCCATTTCTATGAAATTTTGACTTTATTCTCTTGATTGTTCACATGTTCACTTCCTTAACTTGATGGATTATTTTCTGGACAGGCCCATGAAATATGTCCCAATTTTCTCTGCACGTAGCATTTAGACTAGTAATATCTGCCTCTACCTCTACCTCTTTAGAAATATATGCTTCCTCTAGATTCACATCCTCTTAGTGACAGGCTAATTTAAAATTCCACATTCCTCTCTTAACGATTGAAGTATTCCTCTACAACATTAATGTCCTTTTCATCTTGCAATAAGTCCTGCTCTACTCTTCTCCCTCTACTTCCTAGCTATCATCTCTTCCTCTTTCAAAACATATTGATATGCGTATTCAACTATCCTCACGGATAATGCTAAAATATTATCCTAAACTTCATACCTTAATCCATTAATTTACTTAACAAACTTCTCAACATACTCTTTAGTATGACTAGATCAATTTTTAATTTATAAAATTACTTAGTGTATTCACTTGCTGACATATATTTCTATATAAGATTTTGTAATTTCTTGAAAAACGTTAAGTATTAATATTTAGGAATAAACTTACCTTTCCATATAGGCACAATTCTATCCAAAATATTGATATCAAACTTACCTCTCATTATTATATCTTCCAACACATCATCCTATCAGATGCCTACATGACCTTTCAATTTCTCTACTGCATACATTAGTCTTTTGTCTTCATCAAGATCTTCATAATTGAAATACTTCTCCACAATATTCATCAAATCCGTAAATTCATCAATATTTAGATTACCTTCATATAAAAGAACCTCCATTTTTGGTCTAACACTCATCTTAGCTATCACATTTAAAATTTTTTTCCTCCATTGATTCTTCACTTTAGTTCTCACCAAATATTCTTCTTCTACCTCAATGATGTCTTTGATATTATCTCCTCCCTTTTGAGAAGGATTTGTCACCTCCAAACTCATTTGAAATCACCTCATCATTATTAGTAAAACTCCATTCGCTATAAGCTAGCCTTGACCTTCTCCTATGGCCTCTCCTCTGTGTCATTTTGCCATATTTAAGACAAAATTCTCCACTGTAATACCAAATTGGTGCCTTTAATCTCCATTCACTACTTGCATTTCTTATTTTTCGATTGATTCTCTTGGAGGTCCTCTTGAGAGATATGAATATCTCACACTAAAGTTGGAATTTCGTGTGGAATTAGAGGTTATCAATGTCAAACTTCATATTTAGCGCTAATTGATATCTGTTCAAATATCAACCACCAATTTATTTAAAGGAGAAAACAAAAAGTTTAATGGTGTAGTATCAAAATCCTAATGCAATCTAGAATCTAGAGATCGATCGGTATAGATGGTTGTTAATTCTTATAGTCAGATATGAAAAGGAATTTCATCCAATCCCAATATCTCTTTGATCTTAATAGTTCCCTTATTCTAGATATTTCTTGCAAGAAGTGTATAAATTCAATCTAGTTATCTATTGTGTAACTCACAATTATGGTCACACTATTGTTTGCAACTTGAATAGCAGGATGTTGAAAATGCAACAAGAAAATCCTAATTTAATTTTGTCCTTGAATTAAATTAGGAATTAAATTGTAATTCCAATTCTCATGACAACTTGTAATAGTTAACTAAGTTAATTTAACTTAGTTGGCTTAGTTAATTCGATTTGAGCGTCTAACTAGAGTCATGTAGTGTGTATCCTACTTTTTAGGAGAATTGATTGAGTTTATTTTGAGTTGTAATTAGTTAATTTAGTTTAATTGAGTTAAATTCAGTTAAATTTAGTTAAACTAGTTCCAAATGATGGAGGAATTATTGGGAGATCCAGTAGTGAGGTGTAGCCTACAATAGTGGGGCGTAACCAGTAGTGATCAACCACTAAACTGAAGATTCACTCAAAAATAACTCATGCATGTCAGATAAGGGAAAGACCTAGCTGAGACTAGAGTTCAGGGATAGTGTACTATTAGTTGTATAATCCTCTACATTGTATAGTTGGTGCATGAAATTAGAGGAAGGCCTATGAGGATTGTGCAATTAATAATTGTATATATTACCAAATAGATATGGGCTAATTGTCAAGGAAGTTGCGCAAGGAAATATGAGGTTCGCAGGCAACATAGTTGGCTAAGTATTGACTCGAGCTTGTCTGGGAATTAGTGAGATAGATAGGGAGAGATAGTGTAGAGATTACTTAGGCTTGAGAAAAGAAATATAATCTTCTCATATTTTCTGATTAATGCAATATTCAGATAGCAGGGACTTTTAGCTGTGGCTTTCGCAAGAATATTATTGTGTTATGTGTGATTAAATTATTTCTCTTTTATGCATTGTGATTACATTGATCATTTATTATTTTTGCTAATTAGTATAATAGTTTCAAGTCAATTATTTTAGAATATTACAGTCTAAATTTTGAATCTACAAGGAATTTCTACATGGTACCAGAGCTAAAATCACTATACAAGATGAGAATACGAGTTTGTATTTTATGGGAGAAATCAAATTTGCGGTATCATACTTCAAATCTAGCAATATGTTGTTCTACTGATTGGGACTCGAATGTTCACTTGACAATAGCTCAAACTATATCTATTGGAAGGAAAGGTTGGAGGCAATGTTGGAAGAGAATGAGCTTAATGAATTCATAGACAAAGATATCCTAAGCCAGATGATGCTCAAGATCTGGTAGAGTGGAGAAAATGTGTGTCAAAAGTGAGAAGGAGGTTGAGATCATATTGTATCAAACCTCCATAGTAAGGAAATTCCATTCACAATGTGGAAGGCATTGACAAACTTGTTTCAAAACAACAATGAAAACCAGAGGCTGGCACTAAAAGAAAAGGTCAGAAAGATCAAGATGGAGAAGGGTGACCCAATACCAAATTACTTGACCATGTTCACATAATGTTGGGATGAGCTTCAAAGTGTCAATGTTATAGTTGTTGAGGACGATCTAGTGATCCTAGCACTTCTAGGCCTTCCCAAGAGGTGGCACAACTACGAGGACTCAATTAATGGGAGGGATAAGGTACTAGAGTGTGAGTGATTGTGGTTTGACTTGGTATAAGAAGAAATTCAGTGGAACATCAGAGATGGATCCTCATCCAAGTATGATGATGAAGAGAACTCTAACTTAGCTGGAAAGGTGAAGAAAGGGAAGGTGAATTCATCCCATTCCAAATGTTATTCTAGTTAGGGTAGACGTAGGAAGGACATGTCAAAGATTTAATGTTTTCAGTGTCATGAGCTAGGAAACTATTCCACAAATTTCTGCACAAAAAGGCCTGTAGGAATCCATCAGGAGGAGAAGTAGGTGAAGTTCTTACTTCACAATTAAAACTATATGTGACCCTCATCACTTGCATGGTGGCATCAATGATGGGTAGTGTCTGGTAGGTGGATATTTGAGCCTCATTCCATATTAGTGCAAATAAAGAGTTCTTTAGTAACTATGAGGAGAAGGACCTCTATATACACATAAATATAGGAGATGATGTGAGTTATAGTGCAATCTCCATCGCTACTATTACCTTTCATAGGGAGTCTAGTTCTACTCATAAATTAAAGGATTTAATATATGTTCTAGGTTTGAAGAAGAATTTGGTTTCAGTTTCCATGTTGGAGAGCGTAGCTAAGATATGATATTTAGCAAGGGAAGGAATTTCTTTTGTCACATAACCTTAGAACAATTGAGGAAGATCACAGTTTGAGTGAAGAACCTCTAGAACTTATATTTAGAATATTGTGTCGCTTTGAACACAAAAGCAGAGAATGTGCATAGCCTAGACATTAGTAAGTTATGGCATAGAAGATTGGGCACTTGCGCCATGAAGCATTGAAGCTCATGCAGAAAATTTATATAGAACTTCCCAAGGGTACACTAGAGCATAGAGACACATGAAAATATTATACAATGGGGAATTACACCAAAGATTAATTTCTTGATAAAGACATTCAAGCACAAGTGGTCCTTGATAGAGTTCACTCAGATGTGTGTGTACCATTATCGATAGCAACTACAGCCAGGCATAGGTATTATGTAACATGTGTTGATGACTTTTCTTGTAAGTGCTGGATTTTATTCATGCAAATGAAAGATCAAATGCTCACTAAATTTTATGAGTTTAAGGTACTTTTTGAGACATATATTGGCAAGAAAGTTAAAGATCTCAAAATTGATAGTTGTGGAGAATATGTGTCAAATAAATTCAAGAACTTATGTTATTTAGAAGGCATTTAACAAGAGTTAATAACACCTCATAACCCATAGCATAATGGGGTGGGTGAAAGGGGGAACATAAGTATTGTGGGATTTGCATGGGAGATGTTACATGATCAAGGATTATCGTTACACTTGTGGGTTGAAGCATGAAACATGATAGTTTATTTGTAGAACATAAGCCCCCATCGAATTCTCGAGATGAGTATAGTAGAAGTTTTTTTAGGTAAGAAAATAGTTGTGACACACTTCAAGGTCTTTGGTTCATCTATCTACTATCATGTTACCAAGGATGCATAGATAAAGCCAAATCCAATAGTTGATTTGGGCATATTTGTGGGGTACATTGATACACCTCACAACTATCATGTGTACCCGCCATCTAACAGTATGATAATGGTTCATAGAGATGTGAATTTTGATGAAGAGAAGGTTATGAGATGTTCCCTTGAGAGGGAGCTTTAGTTACATCAATATGAGGAGATTTTAACTCCAAAGGAGGAATCTTAGGATGATGTGGAGAAGCCACATGAAGAGGAGTAGAGCGTGGAAGCACCCACTCATGGAGGGACTTCAAGATATGGGAGGAAGTGCATCAGAGAGGCTGATAGATTGATATATGATACTAGAGATAATGTGGGAGCACCCACGTCACAATGTAGGTAGTGGAAGTCACCAGATCGATACACTGGCTACATCGCTTAGATGAGCGAGATTGTCGAGGTCGAGCCATCCTCATTCAAGGAAAAAGTGCAATAAATAGTATGGGTTGATGACAAGTTTGAGAAGTATGAATCCGTTATCAGAAATAGTGATTGGGAAGTAGTCCTAAAACCAACAGACAAGTCAGTGGTGAGTTCTAGATGGATTTAAAATATAAAGAAATCAATGGATGGGAGTGTGGAGAAACAAAAGGCCATGTTGTGACCATAAGATTCTCTCAAGTTGAGGGAATTTATTAATATGAGACCATTGCTCCAATAGCAAGGTATTATGATAGCACTGTTAACATAGATGGGATGGAAGATACATCAGATGGATGTGAAGACAACATTCCTAATTGGTATGGTTGAGGAAGAGGTGTATATTGACCAACCAAAAGTATTTGAGACCTTCAACAAAGAGTCACATGTGTGCAGAATCAAGCAAGTGATGTTTGGACTAAAGCAAGGACCTTCTGCTTGGTAAACTAGAATTGACAGCTATTTCATTTGGTGAGACTTCACAAAAAATAAAGCAGAAGAAAACCCTTACCATATTGTAGTTGTAGGTAAATTGTTGATTATAGTATTATATGTTGGCAATTTGACTATAAAAGGAGATTAGAAGCTAATAAAATATTGAAAAGAGGATCTTTCATGAGAATTCGAGATGAAGGACTAGGGGCTCATGCATTAATTTCTTGGTATGGAAGAATGGCAAGAAGATGGGAATTGTTTGTCTCTCAGGACAAGTATTCCAACGCGATACTAAATATGTTCCACATGGAGAGAAGAAAACTCATGGAGACTCCTCTAGCATGCAATTAGAGGAAATAAGATGCTACTTCAGGTGAAGTAGTGGAGGCTACTATTTACAGACAACTTGTGGGTTAACTTATGTGTTTAGTGAACACACAACCACCCATGTGTTTTTCAGCTAACCAACTTAGTCAAGCCATGGTTAAGCCAACCAAAATTTATTGGAAGGTAGGTAAACATGTGTTCAGATACCTCAGAGGCACCACTTAGTTTGTTCTTTTGTGCAAATAGACAGAGGGAGTGAAGCTTCAAGGCTTCGCAGATGTAGATTGGGTAGGGAGTCCATCCGATAGGAAGAGCACATAAGGTGGAATATTCAGTATTGGGTCAACAAAAATTTCTTGGTACATGAGGAAGAAGAGATCAATTTCACTCAGTTTAGCAGAAGCAAAGTACATGGCTACTAGTCAAGCAGGTTGTGAGACTATCTAAATGAGCAATATCCTTGTTTCATTATTTCGTTATCATATGGATCCTACAATTATTTACTATGACAATCAAAGTTGTATCAAACTCTATGAGAATCTATTTTTTCATGATAGGTCCAAGCATATCAACATCTAGTGTCACCATCTACGAGATTGTGTGCAAAGGAGAATCATGTTGTTGGAATACCTTCCCGCAGAGGAGAAGGATGTACATATTTTGACAAAGTCATTATCAAGATTCAAATTTGAGTTTCATAGAGGCAGGTTCAGGGTAGCAGATAACCTCTTTCTTGTTGATAGGGAGTGTTGTAAATGCAACAAGAAAATCCTAATTTAATTTTGCCCTTGAATTAAATTAGGAACTAAATTATAGTTCCACATCTCATCAAAATTTGTAATAGTTAGGTAAGTTATTTTGACTTAGTTGGATCAATTAATTCGAGTTAAGGTTCTAACTAGAGTCATGTAGAGTGTCTCCTACTTTTTAGGAGCCCTGATTGAGTTCATTTTGAGTTGTAATTATTGAATTTAGTTTAACTGAGTTAAATTCTATTAAACTAGATCCAAATGATGGAGGGATTAGTGAGAGATCTAGTAGTGGGGTGTAACCATTAGTGATCAACTGGTAAGATCAAGATTCACTCATAACTAACTCATGCATGTTACATCAGAGAAAGACCCAGTTGAGATTGGAGTTCAGGGACAGTGTACTATTAGTTGTATAATAATCCAAATTATACAGGTGGTACATGCAATTAGAGGAAGGCCTATGAGGATTGTGTAATTCTTAATTGTGGAATTTCCCTATTAAATATGGGCTAATTCCCAAGGAAACTGTGCGAGGAAATAAGAGCTTCGCATGCAACATAATTTGCTAACTACTGGCTTGAGCTTGTCTGGGAAGTAGTGGGATGGATAGGGATAGTGCAGAGATTTCTCAGGCTTGAGAAATGCATTGTAATCTTCTAATATTTTCTGATTAATGCATTATATAGATAACAAGGGTTTTTAGCTGTGGATTTCCCCAAAAAAATAGTGTTATGTGTGATTGAATTATTTCTCTTTTCTCAATCGTGATTTCATCGATCGTTTATTATTTTCACTGATGAGTAGATTATATTCGAGTCAATAGTTTTAGAATATTCCAATATGAAGTTTGAATCTACAAGGAATTTCTACACAGGAGGTCGGACTTAGCTATTAGCTAAATAACATCAATGGATGACAATCCTTTGTGGACACTTAGACATTTTCGTCAACAAAAGGAAAATGTTCAAATTTGTTAAAAGTTTGCCTTGTAAGAACTTTGGGTCAAGTTTGGTCTAAAGCCATCAGATTATCTTGTAACTTAATGGTTTTATGTAAACCCCAAAAATAAAACAAGAATTGGTTTCCTGACAATTCAACATCTACCATTGATCCTTCCTACAACCAGTAACAAAAACAAATTGTGTCTAAACTCGCCATGATAAAAATTACAACCATATAGAAAATACACATGTCAATATATTGATTCAAATTGAATGGTAATATTGCAAATTTACAGTTTGAGTATAGTCTTCCTCGAGTTCGATTTAACTTTTTCACTCTAATTCTTACACATAGTTAATCCTAGTCTCCTTAACTTCCTTCCATTTACATTAAAAATCTCTTACGTAGAGCCCATGTACCCAAATCAACAAATTCAATCTATTTTACCATATTATCTAACAAATTCCAAATTTGACTAAGTATATATGTTTTCATATTAATCAATTAATGCTCATCATATCCTCTCTAAAATTAAGGAAACCAACTTCCTTTCGTAAATGATTTTTTCCTAAAAATGTAAAAAAATAAAATATTTTTAGATATCCCCACATCATATTATCTAATTAATCAATGTACCTAGTAAAAACACGAAAAATTCCTATGAAGACTCACTAACGTGAATGCACATCTTCGTACATCTCATCATACCACCTTCACTTCTCTCTATCTTAAATGATTTTTTTTTAAATGAATCTAATACTTGAACAAATTCTTCTATATGTAACTCTAACTCAGCTTCTACTTCCAGAAAAATGGAACAAGAAATGCCATTCTAGTTTATGGGAATAAATTGGGACATAACAATTTAATCAATCTAATTGCTTGTGAACTTAGAATAACATGACTATTTATAGAGAATTAGAATTAGAATTCTTCTCACCTTAAGAAATTGAAATTTATTTATTTCCCCAAAGAATAAAACTAAGTGTTTTACATTAACTACTAGGAAAATTAAATTCTTAAAACTCTAAATTAGAAAAATCAAGAAAGCATGAAACAAAACTAATCTAATAACTCAATCAACAAAAATAAACTAATCATGTTTCTTGAAAGTAAAAGCACACTTCTTAAATGTAAGGGCATACTTCAAAAATAGAAAGAATTCCTGAATTATCTTAGTTTGGTGGACTTGCATGCATTAAGGAATTTTTTGATGGATGGCCATTACTAATATTTTACATAAATGAACAATAAACTTATTTTCAAGACATTTGCTAATCTATGAAAATAATATTTAAATGAAAAAGTGCCTGAGTAAGTTTCATCCGGTCGACTTTCATGCATTAGGGCCATTTTTTAGGATGGACACTCCTAATATTTTACATAGCCTAAAAATAACATTGTTTTGTAGTACATATACTAATCTATGAAAACATGACCTCTAATGCTTTTATACAAAACTAGTTAATAAGTTATGCATGCACGGACATATTTTCTCATGGATGGGTGCTGATAGTCTTTTACTTATTCCATAATAATCCTCCTTTCAAGAGAATTAACTATTTTATGATAAAAAGTCTCAATATATTCATGAATATTACTACATCTAAAATTATAAAGTTAATAATGTAAATAATATATTATAATCAACTATGAATAACTAAAAGCATGAAATTTGAAATTATGAACAAGATAGCTTAAATCTCATGAAATTGAAAATATAAACCATAGAACTCAAACCTGAAAAAATATACAAATAAATCATATTACTATGTAAACAAACATATAAAATTATGAAGAATAAGTTAAAACAATTGCACACACTGAGATTGTAGTGGCCATACACACCTTAGCTTGCACACTTTTGATTCCCTGCTTCAATTCTGTTCTGCTTCTTTTACTGTGACTTACCCTTCTGGCTCCTTTGGTCTATAGTTATACAACTTGTCCGGGACGTCGCTGTGGCCAACTTCGACTCAGCTTACTCAGGTATTCTGGTGTCTTTTGTCGTTCTCCGCATGCAATGGTGTATTTCCTTGAAGGGTCTTCCCCCTGTTATACTTGTAACACGATTGTTATTGTTGGTTGCAGGTCGTTGGTGGAAACCTGGGTATGCGAGTCCTCTAGTCTCTGTTAACACAGTAAATTTGGTTCTTGGTAGGCCTGAATCCTCCAATATTTTTGTTTGTCTCTTCGAACAATCGCTGACCACGATTGCTGTAGGATTATCTGCGATTCTTGGTCGTTGTATGTAATTTGCTATTGTTGTGTCTTTCTCGATCGATGTTATGTCAAGGTTGATAAATGCGAATGGTTGTTGATCTTATGGTTAAACCCTCGTCCAGGGTTTTTGGCTTATAATGCCACTTCCATCATACATTTAACATTACGTTGTTTGTGGAAATGACATCCTTCGTATGCGTATGTTTTATATTTGACAATGATAATTAGTAAGGTTTATCAATGGCTTTCAATTTTTCAATGGAATTTATGAATATTACACAGCAATGTTACCTCTGTTCTGTGGTCGTTTTTCTGGGTATAAATGCTTTCCTGTGGTTGACCCTGTGTACAATTTCTCTTCTCGGACTTCTGGTAATTATGCCTCTTGGTCCTTGTTTAACTGTGTGAGGAAAATGTGTCCAGTGCTTGGTGACTAATTGTATATTCATATTCAGGATATACGAAAGTACATTATACAGACATTCTCAATATGGTACTTTATCAAACTGTAATGAGAAATTTATAATAGGATGAACAGTAGAAATGTGTACAGATGGACAATAGTTTGGAATGCTAACTGCTTATAGCTTGTTTGTTTCTATTTCTCTTCTTCTGCAATTACTGAACACCTTTTCCTTGTTACATTTTGGTTTTTATATCCTTCCATTTCAGTTGATTTTGTAGTTAATCAAACTGTCATAGAATTTGGTTACAAAAAGATCCTGTTATCGTTAATAACCATATTTTCCTGACATTACAAGATTTGTATGAACAGTTTGTCATTAATCTCCTAATTCAACGAACTATTCCCTAACTAATGTTCGAGCTACAGTAATTCTAGTTATTTAATTAAGAATGCCTGAATTCACCAACTCTATAAAAACAAGTTAAAAGAAAACTATCACATGAAAATATAAAAAGTAAATAATCCAGTTGATCAATAACCTGCAAACCTGGTTGAGACTTTGCCCAGTTACAGTGAGCTGGATGCTCCTGCATCAGGCTCCCGGGGTAAAAAGAGATCATGACTCCGGTCCATGAGCTCCTCGACCAAAGTTCCTGTTTTCCCAATCTGCCTGGCGTCAAGCCACGAGCTGTCCTCAATCGGATGGTTCTTCCACTTGACCAGGTACTGTAAGTAATTTTTCCGCCGAGTACATCTAGCTACCTGAGTTTTGAGGATGCCTTCAATCTCAGGGGGTTGAACATAAGGCATCTGTCTCTTCCATGTTTCTCTGTCTTCCTGGGTATTCCATGTGGATTGTCCGGGTCCATCTCTATTTTCCTCCGTGGGGTCGTCCTTGTATGGGAACAGATCCACTACATTAAAGATAGGTGAAATTCCTATTCCGGGTGGCAATTGTATCTCGTAGGCATTTGCTGAAAATTTTCGTAAAACTTTACAAGGCCCTATATTTTTGTACTTCAGTTTATTGTATGTACCCTTAGGGAAGCGTTCCTTACGTAAGTGTGCAAGGACTTCATCCCCCACTTCAAACTGAACTTCCCTCCTCTTTAGATCTACATGTTGTTTATATTTTAAAATGTTGTCCTATAATTTTGCTTTCACCTATTCGTGTAAGTCTCTCATGGCGTTAGCAAAATCTTCTCCATCTGCACTCCGTCGTTCCTGTAAGCCAAGATCCTGAAGCTCATGCACTCTGCAAGGGTGCATGCCATATAGGATCTGAAAGGGAGTGAGACCTGTGCTACGATTGGGTGAGTCGTTGTAGGTGAACTCCGCTTGCGCTAGCACCCGATCCCACATCCCTGAATTCTCCACTACTAAGCTGCGTAACAGGTTTCCCAAACTCCTGTTCACAACTTCTATCTACCCATCGGTTTGCGTGTGATATGCAGAACTGTAGCTTAAGTGGGTGTTCATTTTTTTCCATAAGGTGCGCCAAAAATGTCCCGTGAACTTCACGTCCCTGTCTGAAAGGATGGTTTTTGGTAATCCATGTAACCTGACAATTTCATTAAAAAACAAGTGGGCCACGTGAGTGGCGTCACTAGTTTTCCGACAAGGTACAAAATGTGCCATTTTTGAGAAACGGTCCACCACTACCATTACTGAATCATATCCTCTCTATGTTTTTGGCAGTCCTAAAACAAAATCTAGACTAACAGAATCCCATGGCCTGCTTGGAACATGTAATGGTGTATATAATCCTACAGTCTAGTTGTGCCCCTTCGCCAATTGGCACACCTTACACTTAGTCACAAAACATTGTACGTCTCGTCGCATTCTTGGCCAAAAATAGAAATGACTAAGTTGCTCTAGGGTCTTATCTATACCGAAGTGTCCAGCCAAACCCCCGCTGTGTTTTTCACGAATAATATTCTCTCTCATTGAACAGTTGGGTATACATAGTTGTCTTCCTTGAAAGAGAAACTTTTCCTATATATTATAATCCAACCAAGGACTGTTACCCCTTATCAAAGGATTATGGCACGCCTCACAGGCTTCACTGAAATCTGAATATGTTTGGTAAAGGTCCCGTAAATGTTCAAAACCCAACACCTGTACAATGCTCTCCTGCAAAAGCAGAGCCTTTCTACTTAATGCGTCGACCACCTTGTTTGCTTGCCCGCTAATGTGCTTCATCACGAATTTAAAACTCTGTAAATACTCCACCCATTTGGCATGTTTATGGTTGAGTTTGTGCTGCTACATTACATATTGTAATGCAGAATTATCTGAGAACAACACAAATTCATTCCCCAGTAAATAATGCCTCCAGTGTCTTAAAGCCTGTACAACTACATAAAATTCTTTGTCATATGAGGAGTACTTTTGCTTACTCTCATTCAGATTTTCGCTGAGAAATGCCACAGGTCTGTCCTCCTGACTGAGTACAGCCCCGATCACTGTCCCGCTAGCGTCACAATGTACTTGAAACAAATTCTGAAAATCTGGTAGCCTGAGGATCGGTCTTTCAGTAATCTTTCTTTTCAACAACTGGAAACTTTTTTCTGCTGCTTTCGTCCACCGAAAAGGTTGGCTGGCCTTTTTGATGGTCTCTAACATAGGTGCACAAATCCCGTTGAAGTTTTTAATAAACTTCCTATAGAAACTTGCCAATCCGTGGAAACTACGTACCTCAAATAAATTTTTCAGAGACGGCCAATTTACTATCACTACTACCTTCTCCGGATCCATCTTCAGTTCGTTTTCTGCTATCACAAATCCCAAATAAATTAATTCCCTTTGCAGAAAATTACATTTCTTCAAGTTTATCAGTAATTTTTTCTGCTGTAGCTTCTCCAACACTTTGCGCACATGTCGGAAGTGTTCTTCTTTCGTCCTGCTGAAGATAAGGATGTCATCTAAATAAACTATCACAAATTTCCCAATATATTCTTTCAACATTTCATTCATTACCCTCATGAATGTGTTGGGCGCATTACTCAACCCGAATGGCATGACCAGCCACTCATACAGTCCCTCATTTGTTTTAAAAGTCGTTTTCCACTAGCCCCCTTCCCGTATCCGAATCTGACGATACCCGCTTTTCAAATCTATTTTGGAGAAGTAAGCTGCCCCACTTAAATAGTCCATCATATCATCCATACGCGGTAACGGAAATCTGTACCAGATGGTGATTTTATTGATGGCCATTGAGTCGGTGCACATCCGCCATTCTCCTCCCTTCTTGTGGGCGAGGACTGTTGGCACAACACATGGGCTCAAGCTTTCCTTTATTAAACCTTTGTCCAATAGTTCTTGTCCCTGTTTCCTGATTTCCTCATTATCCTTGGGGCTCATTCGATAGGCTGCTTTATTTGGCAAGCTGGCTCCAGGTATAAAATCAATGTGGTGACTAATACTCCGCTTGGGGGGGGAACTTGTCTGGCAAGTCATCCACTACTATATCTGTAAATTCTTCCAACATTTGTTGTATCTCTATGGGCAAATCTGCTATTTCTGTGTGTAAAAGAACTGTCCTTGTTTTCTTGACTACAACATAACCTATTTCGTTGTCCTCTACTTGTTTTAAAAACTGCTTTCCACTCACTAATAATGCTTTGGGTTCACTTGTTTCAGTTGCTCCCTTCTCTTCTTTGATAGGCACAAGGGTATGCCTGACCCCATCTTTCTCGAATTTATAACAATTCATCACTCCATCGTGTGTTACCTTCCTATCATATTGCCAAGGCATGCCCAGCAATACGTGACATATGTCCATCGGCATGATGTCACAAATAATTTTATCCTTATACCTGCCTATCTGAAACTCAACCTCGCTTTGCTCGTCCACCAGCAATTGGTGCCCCTTTTGTAACCATGAAACTCTATATGGACTGGGATGCTTTAAACGCTTCAGCCCCAGCTTTTTCACCATTTTTGTGGATACCAAATTGTTAATACTCCCACTGTCAATTATCATCTTACAACACTTACCCTGTGATTTGCAAATCGTCCTGAACAGGGCTTTCCGTTCTGTCTGTCTGGTACTCTCGTTGACTGGTTTCAATAGTACCTTATGCAGCACTAAGGCTTCTCCCGTCTCTGGGGCATTCTCTGCCTCTTGAGTGAGTGTTGTTGTTTCCTCTGGTTGCACCACATACGCACCCCACTGTCCAGCTGAATCTGCTTCTGGACATTCAAACTAGCGATGCCACCACTTGTGGCATCTATAGCATTGATAACTAGTCCCTCTTCTTCAGCCATTTCCTCTGCCGTGTTGGGACGATCTGCCACCTCTCATACTGTCTCCTTTTTCTGTTGTTCCTGAAGTTTTCGAACTGCTGGCTTCCTGACTGTTGCTAGCAGTCCGGCCCCTGCCATAGGATTGGCCTTTCCCTTTGCCGGATCCTCGTCCTCTCCGGGCATTCTATCTTCAGGTAATTTTCTCCTTCGCTTTTACTGCACTCTGGTATGCCTCCTCAATATTATTTGGAGACAAAATACTTATTTCATCCAGAATTTCCATTTTCAGTCCATTAACATACTTGACTGTCCTTTCTGCAGTATCTTCTGTATATCCGGCTCGCAAATTCACTCAGTAGAACTCCTCTGTGTACTCCTTTATAGTCAATCTTCTCTGCCTTAAGTTTTGTACCTGTCTATGTAACGCAATTTGATAGTCCCTTGGCAGAAATCTGCCCTTCAACTTGGCCACCATTCTTGACCAAGTTTTAATCGGCGCTTTGTTCAACCTCTTCCTCTCATTCTGGACACTATCCCACCATAGAGCTGCATGTCCTTTCAGCTTCGTCACTGCAAATTTGACTCTACGGTCTTCACTAACTTCCTCGCATTCAAAATACTTGTCCATGTCACTAACCCAATCGAACACAACATCAATAGACAAACTACCATCGTACGTCGGGAGTTCTGGTTTAGGTCTACTGTTTGATAGTAAAACAGACTTCAACAATTTTACTTGTCCTGATTCACCTTCAGGTCCATCTGTTTTCGCTTCTACTTCCTCTTCACTTACATTGCCCATTTCTGGGTCTCTTCGCCTACCTGCCTCTACTACTTCCAAACGAGCAGTAAGAACTTCAAGTTCTTCTCGTAATGCCTCATCTACCATTCTACAAGCACCTCGGCCTCTTCCTCGTTGTCCTACATCCATTTTTCTTAATCTACTCAACTATGCTCTGATACCACTCTGGTGTAACCCATCCCAATGGCCCACACTTTACACATCTAAATGTGAATACGTGTCAACACAATACCTCTAGTTCCCTTGCGTGGAGATTGTCTGCGGGATTTTTTTGCTGTGGTTGATAGCTGTGAGTTAATGTTGGCAATTAATGAACTGTCCTCATGCCTCGATCTTACCTCCACTTGTTCTTCGTGCCAAAACCATCAATTCTTGTGGGTTATTCAGGATTATTCTTCTGCGCTGAGAGTATTCGTGAGGGTTTCTTGGGTTCTCTCTGTGGAATGCTGTCTGGTTTGCTAAGGTGAATGTTGGTTACCTTCTGTTAACGATGGTCCGCAAACTCTCCTCCACTCGGTTTGCCTCTGAACTTAAGGGAAATGCTGCTCGATTGCTGTTGTTACTCGGCTCTGAAATGTGGTTCAAACCCGGTAAGTCTTGTTAGTTATTCTCCTTATGCATGCGCGTGTTCTGTAAACAATTTCCAGTGTTTTATGCTCACTGTAGTTTGCTTGTGGTCTGCGAATACACCTTCATGGTTCGGTGAGGGTTTATGCTAGACTTTTCTCTCGTTTTGTTGTGATTTATGGATATGTGTTGCGACTTGGTTATGCCTTCCGAACTCCTATTGTTTTCTTGGCCCGAATCTGGGTTCAATCCTCTCGTCTACTGTTATTCTGGGTTTTCATTCTACGGCATTGGTGTTTGTCCTGAGCATAGGACCACATTGGCGATTGTTTGTCAACCAGAACAAGTATTACCTCTCGTCCCTGCTTCAATTATGTTCTGCTTCTTTTACTATGACTTACCCTTCTGGCTCCTTCGGTCTACAGCTATACAACTTGTCCGGGACGTCGCTGTGGCCAACTTCGACTAAACTTACTCAGGTATTCTGGTGTTTTTTGTTGTTCTCCGCATGCAATGGTGTATTTCGTTGAAGTGTCTTCCCCCTGTTATACTTGTAACACGGTTGTTATTGTTGGTTGCAGGTTGTTGGTGACAACCTGGGTATGCGAGTCCTACAGTCTCTGTTAACACAGTAAATTTGGTTCTCGATAGGCCAGAATCCTCCAATACTTTTGTTTGTCTCTTTGAACAATTGGTGACCACGGTTGCTGTAGGATTATCTGGGATTCTTGGTCGTTGTATGTAATTTTCTATTGTTGTGTGTTTCTCAGTCGATGTTATATCAAGATTGATAAATGCGAATGGTTGTTGATCTTATGGTCAAACCCTCGTCCAGGGTTTTTGGCTTATAACGCCACTTTAGTCATACATTTATCGTTACGTTGTTTGTGGAAATGAAATCCTTCGTATGCGTATGTTTTATATTTGACAATGATAAATAGTAAGGTTTATTGATGGCTTTCGATTTTTCAATGGAATTTATGAATATTACACAGCAATGTTACCTCTGTTCTGTGGTCGCTTTTTTGGGTACAAATGCTTGCCCATGGTTGACTCCTGTGTACAATTTCTCTTCTCGGACTTCTAGTAATTATGCCTCTTGGTCCTTGTTTAACTTTTTGTGGAAAACACGTCCAGTGCTTGGTGACTAATTGTATATTCGTATTCAAGATATAGGACAGTACATTATACAGACATTCTCAATATGGTACTTTATCAAACCGTAATGAGAAATTTATAATAGGATGAACAGTAGAAATGTGTACAGATGGACAATAGTTTGGAATGCTAACTGCTTATAGCTTGTTTGTTTTTATTTCTCTTCTTCTGCAATTACTGAACAACTTTTCCCTGTTACATTTTGGTTTTTATATCCTTCCATTTCAGTTGATTTTGCAGTTAATCAAATTGTCATAGAATTTGGTTACAAAAAGATCCTGTTATCGTTAATAACCATATTTGCCTGACATTACAAGATTTGTATGAACAGTTTGTCATTACTCTCCTAATTAAATGAACTATTCCCTAACTAATGTTCGAGCTACAGTAATTCTAGTTATTTAATTAAGAATGCCTGAATTCACCAACTCTGTAAAAAAAAGTTAAAAGAAAACTATCACATGAAAATTTAAAAAGTAAATAATCCAGTTGATCAATAACCTGCAAACCTGGTTGAGACTTTGCCCAGTTATGGTGAGCTGGATGCTCCTGCATCAACTCCACGTGCAATCACATACAAGGATGTGGAAGGGAACCATGATCAATGATTGCAATCCTAAAGTGATGGTTCCATGGAGGTTGACTTGTCATCTACTTTCCTTCTAATGTTGAAATGAGGAAAATGTCTCATAATAAACATCACAAATTCACTGTAGGAATAAGTATTAAATATACTTCACAAAGTTTAGAATAAGAATCCCTCCTCATTCTACTATACCTACCATTACTAGTTTTCTATTGTAAAATTATTTCTAAATCTATGTGTAGAAATGTAATGTGCATGATGCAAATGAAAACGAAAGGGATTTCGAGAATCTAATAAGTGAAAATAAAATATATGAAATTTAATAATACAATGAAACAAAATGAACTAGAATAAGTTCATAGCCAACAAAAATCCTTGAATTACATGCCACAACTAGTAGAATAATTCTCTACGTGTATTACAATAGCCTATAAATCCATATAAAAAGTTAGCCAAAATAATATAAAATTATATAAAAGAAAACATTTAGTCTACAAAAACACTCTCTTGATGATTTTTGGCTTTGGACATTTTAATAATAAAATTACACTGTTAACCAGCGTAAGTTCCTTTTACAACTTCATAATTTTCTTGAAATAATTTTATCGATAACTAATATCATGCCATTTTTATTTTGGATGATGGTTTGCATTTACAATGTACCCCCACCTGTAGTGATAAACAAATAGAAACGGTTACCATGATTATTCTTTTTCCGTACAACTATTTGTTTCATTATTGATTATTTCTCTTCATTTTTTCATGGTATGCCAGTGTGTCCAAAACAAAGCGATGATTTATGAATTTCTTTTGTATACTTAGTTTGAATGTTTTCAAATTGCATTGTCTCTTGCAAATCTTGTTGAATATCATATTTCTCATTATAAGAAGTCCTATTCCTTGGCAAGTGAAGCATAAATATCTTGTCTTTTTGGGATGCAATTGTAGTGGAAGCATAATGAATATCACCTCATGGTGTGACTAAAGGAGAAAATTTGATAATATGTTTAGGAGAAAAGTATGCTTCAGTACATGTTTCTTCATTTTTCTTTAATGTGTATACAAACTCCCTGTATAGCATGTAAAGCATCATTTTTTCTCTAAAATGTTTTTTCAGGTCTATGGGTTCATTGTAATGAATGAATCTTATGACACATGGATGTTTTTTTCATGATTGAATATGAGGACACATATTCTGCCAACAAATCCTACTCAAGGTAAATGAAACGTGCAAAATATCTATCAAAATTTTTTGTGCAAACAATACCATAAGAATTATCAAGTTCTTGTTCTAAAAAAATAGGTGTTTTTAGAAGATATGTTTATTTTTCAGTTGGAGCAGTGCTAATGAAAATTGTTTTTCTAGAAGATCAATACACATGAAATGATAAAGCAATGTGGATTGCTTGTCGACTTGACATTTGTTGCATATATATATATAAGTATGTTTCCAAGAATACAAATAGTTTTGATTTTGTTGTCTCCACATGATATGCAATTTTCTCAAATTTGTTTGAATGCAGTTGTCATCAAGCAATCAATTTTTGTTATATAAGAGTTGCAATACGCTGTTATAACATAGACATCTAAAATCAATTGAGTATCTATGTTTTCTTTCCACAACAAAGGGATAATTTTTGCAAATGCATTGATCCACAAATCGCAAGGATTTGTTTTGAGCAGTATAATTAACAGAGTAACACAAAATCATAAGAGCATGATATATTCCTATTTTGTAACTCTAAGGTCCGCTAGAAACATGGAAAATGTTATGTTTTTTTAATAGGATTTGTCTTGTAGAAGAAATGAAAGTTTCTTTTGAATTGTTTGTATATCATTTTTTTCGTTGCGTAAAGGATACAAGATACAAGTTACATCAATTGGTGGGATAGGGTAACCAAATATATAACTATATTTTTTATGTTTTTTGCAAGTTTTTGTGTGGTGATGAGTCTGAAATTGAATCATTTGACTCGACCAAGTTTTTCAATCACAAGTAAAATAATGATCAATGAAACCTATGAAATCAACATCAAGGGATCATTGATATATTAGCACATTTTGTAACCAAAGCAATACATGGATATGGTATGTTCCTCTGCTTTGGGATTTTGTAATAAAAAATAATCTTCCACTTGAACAAATAATTCATTGTTTTTTGTTATCAAGGAATGTAGTGATGAGATTATATGCCTATAATATCAACTACATATGACCAACTAACCTTTCATTAATGTGTAAATGTAATCATCATCATAGTTATTTTCCTCATTTGTTATGGCGTCATTACTTTGTATTTTTAATGCATTTACCAATGTTTCCCAAAGATGCTCAGCACTAGTGAATGTCACAAAAAAAATTGGTAGAAGAAGTTGTCATATCATTGCAAATATATCTTTTCGTAAATGTTCAAAATAATTAGGTGATGTGTGGATGCTTATTGAAAATTGATATGCAATTGGTGACTTTAATATTTCTGAAGATTGCTTTTATTTTTAACGTCATTAGCAACTAGTTTTTTCCCTTTTAGCTCTCCTTTGTGAATAGAAATCCAAGCTAAACTAGAAACTTGGTTTATCAAAATATGAATTTATTTAAAATTTGTGTTTTTAATATGTGTTGAAAAGTCATCAAACTTGTGCAACAGTTTCCACTATGCAAATTTGTGATACGAAAAGCGATTGATAACACTAGTAGGGTGATGTGATCCAAATAATAGTGTTGGAAAGTTGAGTTCTTCACAAAGTTTTCCTTGAAAATTGCCTAGTGCATGAAACCTTTCGGAAGGTGCAATCTATATTATTCTTGTATCAATATAATGGATAAGGTAGGCATATGAATAGCCATGTACAAGTGTTTCAGTTTCTTTCTCTAGATCATTATCTGCATTTGTTGAGTCTAGCTCCTTAATTTTTGGACTATCGTCCTAATGATCTTGTCTATTTTGATCAAAATGTTTCTTCCATTCACAGTTGATTACTATTTTTTCACTCTTGCATAGAGATGCGTTGCACAAGTCATGTAATGCATAAATAACTTTCTTGGGACGAATATGTCTAGACAGGTAGGGATTCTTATATTCCAATTTTATTTTTAGCATAATTTGCGTTGTCATATTGTCATCAATATCTCTACGCAATACTCTCTGAATTCTACCTAAACTGGAAGGAACATTTATGATTGTTCCTGTTAATGAAATTTGTGATATTTTGTAGCCAAGTTATATTATTGGTGCAAAATCCATCCTTGGTGCCCCTAACCTTTGTTCTAAATATGTCAATTGTGCAACGCACATCAATTTTTCATAATGTCTAATATAAAGAAGTGATGCAAACGTAGGGAGTTTTTCACTGAGTATTGAATTGTTACAAGACTTTCATATTTTTTCATTGAATTTAATGGGTTTGAACTCTAAACAGACATTAGATAACAAATAGTAGATAATATACCTTTGTTAATGGATTTCATTTCCTTTCCAAAGGACAATCTAACACAAATTAAACATGCATATGTAAGTGTGTCTTAAATTGAATGTACATATGCCTCAATTTATTTCTTTGACTTTAAATGTTTCTTTAGTGCTTCTTGTATTATAGAACCTCCTGCTCATATCACAGATTTCAATTGATATAAGTGAATGTACCTTTTAATATAGGCATTACAAAAAAAGGTTGAGGCTTCTTTGTTATTTTGTGTCTCCATTGAAAAGGGGTTATTATCCTCATTTGATGATGTGGAATCCTCTAATACTACAACACAATTTTTTTATATATTATGTTGTCAATTGGAAAATGCTTTAATTGAGTATAACATATAGTAAACTTAGATTCTATTCTCACATGATATCCACAAGACACACTTGAGGTCATCTTCGAGTTGTCTCTTTCGAATATTTCTTGGAGCATTTGTGGTGAATTGTCAATGTCACTAATATTCTCAACATTATGAATTTCCAGAATTGAATGGAAATGTGCATGCATTGTAGATATTAGTACATGCATAGGATACATGACCTTGCAGCATGTTTTTGATGAATATAATCCCAAAGAAATAATTTTTTTTCTATATTCTAGATATATATGTTAACATCAAGGTGTTCACATATCCATTATATTTCAAAAATGTTTCCCTCTATATGGACATATGCATATGGAAATAATAAATTTACAATATAAGCTTGTAAATCATTGAAACATTACTCTTGTTCAATGATTTTAGCGCTCAGGTGTTGTCTCAAGGAATTAATAGCTCTATAATCATTGCAAAGGAAACACTTGTAAAAGGTTTGCACAATTGTTTTTATTATATTAGACATATCAAACCATGGTGAAAATGTGCAAATAGAATCAAACAAAGTGTCATGACAGTCATTTAATTTTTTTCGATAGATCGTGAAACCTTGTTCAAATAAGATTAGCTCAATTGGTAATATGTCAAATTTTCCATGTGAGAATTTGTATGGTAAAATGCATGGGCCAATTGTTCTATTTATTGAATATGCACTATCAACTGTACTATGTAGTAACAATGGTTCAAAATCTGCACATGCAGGATTTTGGTTATGTAGCAAAATATTATATTGATATTCTTGAATGTTTGAATTGAACCGTAGATATTCTTGGCCATTTGTAAATATCCAAACATTGACTCAATATGACAACCACTTGGAGAACCATTTGATACAAAATGCATCCTCCCAAAAGCTAATTGTGGTTAGAGCACAAATAAAAGATGGTGTAGACAATCCTCTCAAGTACATTTCATGAGCATTAACATCACAAAGATCTCGAAGGTATTCAAAACTCAATTTTGTATGCAATGAATGCAAAGTACCATCATGTCGATGAGATAGGCAATGTCAAAAGTGGTTTACAATTCCATGTCATATTTCAATTGAACTATAGAGAAAGTGAATAAGAACAAAAAATGAGTCAAATAAAAAACCACTGGGATAATAGAGTAAATTCTCTAATCTATGTACATTGAATATGGATAACTTATGATCAATATCTTGCAATTTTTGTCCTTTCAACGCAAAACTATTTTTCATTTCCATAAAGTATATTGAGACAAACTGACAAACAATCCAAATGTGACAATGATTTAAAGGATTAGGAGAATGGATTTCACTGGATGTCTAATCATCACATATGATACTATGAAATGTTTAGATCTCATATATAGTCTAGGCTATATTGTCTTTGTTATTATCTTCTCTTCTTGTTTTTTTTGTTTCACAATACTTCAAAAATGAACACCTAGCATTGTGACAAAAGAGTAAATCAAAATTCCATAATGAACGTTTTAGATTGCATTTTTTTTCCAATTGAAACATAATTTAAAACTAAGGACATCTATGCAATTTAAAAGAATAACAAGCAAAGCATTACTATTATTTTAACAAATTTCAAAACACAATATTTGATTTTTAAAATGTCATAAAATATATTTGAAAATTACTGTAAATTAATCTCAAAAATGTATAAATGAAATATAATACAATATTCGCTGCAAAAACAACTTACAACATAAATTTATATAATGAAGAACTATAGTTTAAGATAACAAGCATAAAACTACTTAAAACAATTTCATATTCATAATCCTATTGAAATAATAAACATATTCAAATGCTTGTTACGTAATGCTATCAATTGCACCATGTATAAGCTACTAACATATTTCTGCATTATAAAGTCATTATGTTATGAAATAAAAGGTAAGGTATTTAACTTCCTAGCATAATGAAAAACATTTATTTTTTAAGATTTCGTGCAAATGGATATAAATCCAATTGTTTGAGCTTACCTATGTCCAACTCATGAACATCGTAGTTTTAGTGACATATCCACATCATATAAAATAGATAAAGTCCTAGAGCTAATGTGTGCATATGCAAGAGAAAATCCCAGGCATAATCGGTAGATAAAAAAATAATGCATGGAGTTAATCGAAAAAAAATTGTAAGTGTTTTGATCATTAAAGCACACCACACATTCTTATTTTTTAACAAATATCTATGCAATTTTTTTGTAATAAAAAATCTATTATTTTTGTTATACATATGATTTTTCAGAATTCTTTTATCTTAATTATCTCTCTATGATTTACGAGGAAATAGATTTAATTGCGTTCATGCATAGCCTATACATGGTTCAAATATATTTGTGATCACACAATGATCATTGAGAGATAAACAGACCTAGAATGAGACTACACGAGAATCACCAACAATGTATGTAAGGAAAAATGCATTCAATTCTACCAGAGCTATATAATATATATATATATATATATATATATATATAGATATATATATATAGCAACTAACAATGATGAAAAATGGGCAATGTGATTATGTATCATATGGTTTACTAGTGATTCAAAGCATTACCTACTATGTCGCAAGCAATAAACAACATTCTAGTGAAACATGACTAAAGAAAGCACAAATAAAAAATCATTGCCCAATTGTAATCATAATACTATAACTACATTAAATTGCAAAACAAGGTGGGCATGCTAACTTTGTATCATATTGTTTGCTAGACATTGAAAGCATTATCTACTATGGCATAAATAACAAGTAACATTTTAGGAACACATTACTAGAATAATTGTAAATAAAAACCATCGCTTAATATTAATCATAGTCCTATATCTACATTAACTTGCACATGTAGTTTAGTAAATGTGTCAATTTGAGAAAAACATATTGCACCAAAATTGTCTAGAAATGCAATAATTTAAGCTTCCATAGCCACTCATCTTGGAATATAGATTCCAAGTAGACAAACAAAAAAAAAAATTATGAGATTTAAGGGTGCATTTTATATCTTCTGATTTTAGCATTACAATATGTGAAAATCCTTTCTCACTTGAGACAGAGTGAATCAACAAATTTAACATCTAAATCACAAAAAATAAATGTTGCATATTGAACTTTGACAATCATTTGTTATTCTTTGGATTTGCATAAATATATTGCATGTAACAATGCAAATATTTGTGTAGATTAAAACTACAACTAATCCACCTGCAATGGAAAGTACATTCAAACCGACCATTGTTTTTCCTCTTAAATAATTTATTTACATAATGCAATTTTTGATTATCAATCTCCTCCACTTTTATAAGTTGTTGCAACTACTTTGACAATTCCACAACTACACATTCCATGACTCAAAATATTTCACAATTGCATAACACGTTTCTATAATAGATTCCACCCAAACTAGCATACATCACTTGAATCCAATACATTATCAAGTCAAATAATGATACTACAATTTAAATAGTAATACACATTAAAGGCATGTTAGTACAAACTACAATAAATCATAATGCAAAAATGTGTTCTAAAAATTAATTTCATTGGTCAAAGATGTTTAATTGCAATCATATTAGACATTATACTTCAACTCATACCAAATTTCAATTGGCCAAAAAAGTAAAATCGAAGTATCTAAAAGTATTTTAAAACCCTTATAATTGTCTTTAAGTGTTTATACATTAAATACTATCAAACACCACAATTGCAAATAATAAAAGTTGTAACATTATTTAATGCCTTCTATCTCCCATTTAGATTTTTATTTCTTTCCACTTGTTTTGAAAAGAAAATAAAAACACATAATTTCTACATAAGACATTAATATTATTCCATAATTAAAAAATTATTTAAAATTTTAACTTGCAATCTAGCAATAAATAATGTGTCATTTAATCCCAAATTAATGCACAACAGTAAATTTCGTTTAAAATATCTAAAAAAGTTGTCATGTTTTAGATATTACCTTGTCTAGATAAAAGTATTCAGCACTTTAAAACTTAGAGCAAATTCAAAATTGCACAAATTTCTAGAACATCCTAATCATTACAATGTCCTACCTATATAATAAAAAACACATGCAGAGTCAAATATTTCTTAGCTAGTATGGAAATTACTTTATTGAATCCTCAAAATATACATTTCAAAATTCCATCGTAAACAATATGACAACATTAAACAAATTCATGATGTATTTACTTAAAAAAATTAAGTAGAAAAATTTATATTAGCAATTTGTTTCCATGACTTCATATTGTTTTTGCTCAAATCAATCTTTATTTTTGTTTTTTCCAATAGCATTTGTTGATTGAATACCAAACAATCCATCATGATTGACAAAAAAACAATAATAAAAATAATAGCATGTTTCTAACAATACATCACTAATTATTAATAATTACAATATAAGACACTGTATTTATTAATTATAAAATTATTGCAATTTCCATGTTTATCTACATTTCCTTAAATCCAATATAAATGACACAACATCCCAATGATGTCCAAGAATACTAGCTGAATAAGCA